>JAESUZ010004556.1:0-61270 GCA_017311185.1 Proteles cristata cristata
TGATGGTCATACATATGCAAGGACATCTTCAGCTTTTCTAGGTACTGCCAAATTGCTCTGCAAAGTGGCTGAACCAATTTACATTTCTACCAGTGGTAAGTGTGTGTCCCTGCTGCCAACACTTGGTGCTGTCAGATTTTTTATTTAATCTGATCTTTAATCATTCTATAAACTTATCATGGCATTTTTATCTACACAATACATGTAAATAAAAGCAACTTAAGACTTTAGGTCCTAGGGTAAATTAGAACATTTCCAAGCGTTTCTATAGACAGTCCCCTCAGGTTCTATCATCTGCTCGCTACCTGCTTGTTTTTCCCATCAATCCTAAAAAGAAACAAAATGGTCTGGACAAATCATTAAGACCATTATAAAAGAAACTTTTTCGTGACCAACTGCACTGTAGTTTTATTTACTGTAGTTTTGTCTTTTATTGTTGTTTGTTTTGTTTCATTTTGCTTTTACTTAATAAGGTGAAGGGAGTGAAGCAAATTGGGCACATGGATAGAGAAACTTAAACTTCCTTCACCCACATACCTGATCACTTCTGGAGGGAAATAAAGAAATCATACTCAGGAAAAAGTTCCTTCCATTTTGTTCCACATTAACAAGGGGACAAGAAGCTGGTACTCACGAATCTGGTTGGTGGATGCACTGTAGAAGGCATTGACAGTCGTTGGATTCGTAAACCACCTGTAGAAACAGAAGCAAATACCACCAAGAAATCATCATTATCCAGGCAGGAGGGCAACAAGAGAACACAATGTGGCAGGATTTATTAGCAACTAACCAGCGAACAATGGGGAAATAGGGCACATGGGGAAATTATCACTTCAGTTTAGGGTTATTGCTCTGTTCGGTGAACAACCTCATCCTAAACTGAACATGGCTCAGTGAGAATATATTAACATGCCTGCTTATTCACCAGTACTAGCTTAACAGAAAAAGTCAGCACCAGTGCTTCTGAAATAGCTTTAATGAGAAATTCTAGAATCTAAAGGGCTCTCCTCATAGATAGAAATAGCAGCAAGCTGATGTTTGGCAGGCCCTGTTCAATGGGCCCATGGGACAGCTAACTTTCTATACTGAGTCATTTCTGACCTGTCCATTAAAGGTTTGAGATTGATGACAACACCGAAATCCATGTAAAGAGAGATAGATAAAGTATAGCCATGCTACCCAGAGGTTCTCCCTGCTCCAGTGGACAGCTTACACATGAAAGTGCCCAAAGAGCTAATGAATCGTCTCGCCTCTTTCACTAAGTAGCTGATTGTGTTGGAATAGTTGCCCACCTTCCACCTTCCTGGGGCTTGGATTTAACTATAAAATTAAGATACTGCATTCAGAGTCAGTTAACAGTCTAACTCTTGATTTCGGCTCAGGTCATGATCTCATGGTTGATGACTTTGAGTCCCACGTTGGGTTCTGCACTGACAACGTGTAACCTGCTTGGGATTCTTGCTCTCTTTCTCTGTCTGCCCTCTCCTGATCTCTCTCTCTCTCTCTCTCTCTCTCAAAAAATAACTAGACAAAAAATAGAAGTTTTTTTTTTTTAAAGATACTGCATTAAGAGATCTGGGGGTACCTTCCAGCTATAAAGAGTCTACATTCCAGGGGCACCTGGGTGGCTCAGTCAGTTAAGTATCTAACTTCTGCTCAGGTCATGATCTCACAGTTGGTGAGTTCAGGCCCCGAGTTGGTCTCTGTGCTGGCAGCTCAGAGCCTGGAGCTTGGTTCAGATTCATTCTCTCTCTCTCTCTCTCTCTCTCTCTCTCTCTCTCTCTCTCTCTCTCTCTCAAACATAATTTTACAAAAGAGTCTACATTCCATTTAAAATGCATGGACTACATAGATCAAGGCTTAGCAAATTTTTTTTCTGTAAAGAGTCAGAATGTAGACCTTTAGGCGTTTTGTAGGCAAAGAAGCAAAAATCAAAGATGTTATCTAGGTACTTCTTTAGTAAGAGAAAAGCTTCCACAAAGTTTTATTGATATAATTAAAAATATAATGACTAAGTACAATTTTTTGTAAGACAGCTCGTTAATGAGAAGAATGGAATTCTTTAGAGACAGAATAACATTTTGCGTAATTGAGATTCAGAGTTGGTACTTCCTATCATTAGATCGACTGTAAACATTTGTCTCTAAAAATCACTCTTTGCTCATGGGCCACACAAAAACAGGCATGAGGCAAGATTTAGCCCACAAGTTGCATTGTGCTGACCCCTGATTTAGATGCCTATGAGCTTCTTCCCTTTATGATAAAAACCAAGCAATCAGTCTTAAGCTAAATTGCTCAAAATGAACTTATACAGATCCCTTCCCAAAACAATCATTTTACTAACTTTACTAACCCTAACTAATCTCACAGAAGAATTATGGCAAGCTAATAATTTATGTCAGACTAATATGAAACTGGTAGGAAATCCAAGTGGTGATTCTAGTTGATTCGCCCATACCTTCTCCCCATAAAGAAGTCCACAAATGTATCATTCTATTATCATTAGAAGTAGTAATAGTGGCAGCAAACATTCACTGAGCGCTCACAATGCCCTAAGCACTTCATATTCATAGGTCTTCCCTGTAGCAACTAAAGGAATTATTAGCCTATCTCACAGATGAGGACAATGAGACTTAACAAGCATTATATACTTGTACAAGGTCTGGTCTGACTCCAACCCAGTTCTCTTAAGCATTATAGTATACTGGAGACATTACTAGAAATCAAGAAAGAGAGTGCCTCCTCTAGTCAAAGGAGAAACATATACTCCTTTCCATAAAATGTGTACTCTTTTCCTTCAGAGTTAGCAATGTTTAGCAAACAAACTTACTGGCTGGTCTACCTTCTTGAGGAAACCAGTGGAGGGGAAAACTACCTTTATTGTTCTAATGTCACTACCTGAGGTAGGTGGAATTATGTTCATGTCCTAATCCCCGAGCCCTGTGAATAGGTTACATTACATGCCAAAAAGGACACTGCAAATGCAATTAAGCTTAAGGAGCTTAACAGAGGGAGAGTGTCCTGGATATCCAGGTGGGCCCAATCTAATCACTAGTCCTTAGAAGCAGAGAGCCTTCTGTGGCTACAGTCCCAGAGATGCAAGGGAGGAAGTCAGATTCCAAGAGTTAAAAGGATTCTACACGCTGTTGCTGGCTCTGAGATGTAGGGACTATGGTGCAAGGATCAGAAAGAAGACTCTAGAAGGGAACAATGTCTCCCAAATGACAGCCAGCAAGGAAGGAGGGATGTCGGTTCTAAAACTAGCAGGTAGTGAATCTGCCAACTTCTCAATAAGCTTGGAACAAAATTCCTTCCAGAGCCTCAGTTATAAGCCCAGCCAGCTGACACCTTGATTCCAGCCTTATGAAACCTGGGTCTCAGACACCAGCCAAGCCATCCTGTACTTCTGACCTACAGAACTGGGAGATAACACATTTGTGTTGAATTGCTAATGTTGGAGTAATCTGTTATGGCAGCAACAGAAAATTAACACATTACCCAAAGAACCCAGCATTTGTATGTGTGAAGATTGAGTCAAGTCCTAGATGACAGTGGACCGACGCATAATAGGTAGAAAAGATGATGTATATTCCTAGAGCCCATCCTTTCTCTCCCCTCCCTCCCTTCAGCGACGAATGAACTTGCAAAACACGAGAGGGCATGCAGGAAAAACGATTCTAACTGCTGATGAACAAAGGTGGACAAAACAAAGAAATCAAACAACTAGATGGGGTCTGATGGGGTCTCTGAAGCTTCAGCAAGAGTACCTAAAACTTCATATTTCAGACCCATGATCTCACCTTTCCTGACATGCCAGAGCTCCTGCTGTCTCTAAAGTATGTTTGGAGCCTTTACTGTACCCAGAGCTGATATTAAGTGGCTGCGCCAGGAGATCCTACCACTTGTGGGTGCTACTGCTGCTTCTTATTGGTCACTGCCCATATCAGCCATTAAATATTCTGTATATCTCCCTGATTATATCCAAGTGTATTACATACTTAGTTTTATTATTCTCTAATATAAGGCTACCTATTCTGATTTTAATAAGTGTTTGCAATCTTTTTTGCACTCCTCCCATTAAGAAGTGGTGTCTACATTCCTTTCTTCTGGAATACGGGCTAGCCTTGGCAACTTGGTTCTAAAACATAAAATGCAATGGAAATGTCACGACGGGACTGCCTATGCTAGGCAATTAAGGTCAATACGACGTCCCCCAAGTGTGCCCATATGCTCCCTTCCTCCTCTCTTTCTCAGGAACCTGCTCTCTGGAGCTTCCTGAGCAATCAGCATGCTATAAAGAAGCCCAGTAAACAAAGCCACATGAGGCATTCCAGCCAACAGCCATCATCAGCTACTAGACATGAGAGAAAAAGCCTTCCCCATGACTCCAGCCCCAGCCACTCTCTGACTGCAATTACATAAAGCTCATAAACACCAAGCACCCCGCTGAGCCTGGTAAAGTGGTTTGTTAGACTGTAGGAGATAACTGAAACACTGACAAGTAGTTGTCCGTACATTAACTTGTAACCAATGAGTTGACTTTTCTCATAAAAATGTTTTTGTCTGCCCAACACGATGGTTTTTAAAAGGACTGAACTGGAATTCCTTTAAATGAGGTATACAATGACTAGTTCTCCACAGTCCCCACCACACCCTATCAGTTACATTTGTCTACGTCACCATCTGTTAACTGATTGGGCCCTGAAAGCATATATGTTAACAACTTGTCTCCCAACAAGATGTTAACCTCCTTATGGGCTAAGACTATTGCCACAGTGGCATGTGCTGATCAGAAGATTATTACATCTATTTAAATGAATTTATTGCTATATACGCATCTACTTGAATAAACAGAGTGTCATTCAAATGCTTTAAATTCTTTTTACCATGACTTTAGGGTGTTCCTGCAGAATGTGTCTGGGGAAGGACTTAGTAGACAAAGTCGGAGAAGTTCTCATATAAATTTCAAAAGAAAAATATATGGGGATGAAATTATACCGGACAATGGCATACACAAAAGGAGTATAAAATAATGAAATACAGTTGTTTAAAGACAAGGACATTGGTACCCCGATTTCTCTGAACCATATAAAATAGATATACATCAGGCTTAAATTTTACATTTTACCTATCAACTCCTAAAGATAGTCGAAGGAATATGCAATGGCCAAACCATAGAATATTTATTACTTTATTTATAATATCCTGTAGATTCTATCCTTCCCATTCCATGCTATAGATAATGCACTTACAAACAAAAATTCTGGACAAAATCATAATTTATATCAACATTTGATCTATTTTTACCTATTTTTTGAAAAGATAGAGAAAGAAAATCCAGACTCGTCTGGTCACAGCAGAATGAGAGTGAATTAATAGGGAAGCTGACTTAAAGCCATTTCTGTCAAAGAAAAGGGATCCTAAGGGGAAAAATTACTTTTGAGTCAAGCCAAGCAGTAGAGTAAATCCTCTATTTTTAAGCAAGCTGATGAAGTGACAATTTTGAGAACCAACCCCTAAATATGTACCTTCAGGGATGACCACCCAATTAATTCCGTTCTTGCTGACATTTCCCATCACGTTAGAAACTTCTTAATGCACATTAGTTCAGCTAAAATGGATTCCATGAGAATGAAAGATAAAGGGTATTTATCTCCTATACCCACAAAGAAGCAAAATGTTATTTCAGAGCTTTGTGGAAATATAATCATGATGTGCTGTTCAAAGTAAACTAGTGCAGTGGAGCTACTCCAGAATCATTCTCACTAGATTAACTCATCAATTTTCAAAACTAAAAGATGTCAACTAAAGCCAGTGGTTATCATGAAACTAAAATTCCCTACAATGCCTGAAAAGGAGCAGCCCAAAATTTCTTTCAAAAACTGAACTATCCTATCACTTTACCACACAAAGAGGACCTTCAATTTCTTAATGTTGCTTTCCCTGAAATAGACATCTAGTCTGAGGAAACAAGAATTAGTACTACTGCATGGCTTTTCATTCCTGTATAACTTTTCCAGAAACATTAACCAATTTAATGTCCTTGTGAAAGAAGTATTTGTTTTCACTGATGGAGAAGAAAACTACACAGAATCACGCAGTTTGCCTAAGCTCACAAAGTCAGCCAGCATTTTTCCAAGGCATGAATGAAATATTAGAAATAGTCAAGGCCCTTAGAATCTAACAGTCCATCAGCATTTTAGGATGATGATAAAAAGGACACATTTTGGAGTTTTTCAATTAGCAACGGAGGCCTTGCTACACACCCAAATGCATAACAGCATTTTGAAATTAAAGAATTAACTTGACAGCATCTCTAATATGAAGAAGCGCAAACTCCAAAAATTCAGGAAAATACTGGTGACAAAAATACCTTGAATTATCCACAAACTCCAAGAAGACTTTGAACCGATCTGAAGTAGATCTGAAAGAGCAGGATGAATCGAACAGATCTGTGACTACCATACTACATGGAGATGCTCATTAGGATACTGGAAAACATATGCCAAAGTCAGATTCGAGAAGCTGCTTTTAGAACCCTAAGTCTAAAATTCCTTTTTATTTTGTACATCTAAAATTTCAACTACTAATTGAGGTTAGGAATGAAGAGGAGAGACGGGCTTAGACATACTGTGATGGGAGGAGAGAACCAAGCACCGTGGAGCACATGACTTGAAAGCAGTTACCTGTTTTCCAAAGAAGTCTGAAAGCCTTCTAACCCTCTGTGTTGTTTTGAATGGAGTCAGGGATGGGTAGCGCAATAGTTCAGCTTCAGGCCTACTCCTTAAAGTGAAACATGTTGAATTAACTTTGTGGGTGGATGCTGTAGAAAGGCCAAAAGAGAAGAGGGCAGGGATAGGTAGATGGGAGCCATGGGTAAGAGGGACAGGGAGTAATCACAGTGTAAAGCCAAGGGTTGGTACAGAGCCTAAAGTTTTTAGAGTCTAGAACAGAGCAGGGAGTTGGGATGGAGAGTAACAAGAGACTCAGAGAGCATAAAAAGTGCCGTCCAAGATCCAGAGACCAGAATATCAGCCAAGGTTAAAAAGTGGGCCATAAAAAAAGTAGACCATGGAAACTACGCTTCCAGCTAGGATGCTATGAAGTAGTCAGCAAATCCCTTCCACAAAAATCAAATATAAAAGTGGACAAAACGGTCAACAAACAACCATTTTAGGACTCTGGGAATTGATCACCAAATCCTAACAACAAACTGAAAAATGTTTAATTTTGAAAAATTGCTAAACCTTGGAAGTAAGTAGCCCAGGAGTCTGTGTCCTTCTTGCGGGGGACTGCTCCTGCCCTTCCTGGTGGGGTGAGTGAGAACTTTGTTCTGTCAGGACACATAGGGCTGGCTGGCAAATCAGCAGCTCTGTTGCCACGGTGGGTAGATTCAGTTGGAGGTGTATGTGAAAACCTGCAGCTTCAGCAGCTCAAAGTGAAAAACTTGGTAGAAAACAAATGAAAGGATACCCATAGCTCTGCCAGCCTAAAGTTACAGTTCCCACTAGCAAGAGTGACAGTCAAGCCCGCAATTTTTTTTAATGCTTATTTATTTATTTTTAGAGAGAGAGAAAGAGAGACAGAATACTCCAGCAGGAGAGGGGAACAGAGAGAGAGGGAGAGAGAGAGAATCCGAAGCAGGCTCCACACTGTCAGCACAGAGCCCGATGCAGGGTTCAATCTCACAAACCATGAGATCATGACCTGAGCCAAAGTCAAGAGTCGGGTGCTTAATCGACTGAGCCACCCAGGTGCCCCAAGCCAGGAATTTAAAAGGGAGATCTTAGAAATAAAATAGTCATAGAAGGGTGAGGTAAGCTCTCCGCACACTCCTGGCTGACTGTGACACTAGTCACACAAACAGGAGAGACTCAGGTGAGCCCAGTGGAAAGTGAACCCCAAAGTTGATTGATAAATGTACTCCCAGCCCATAAACAGATCAAGTGGCAGAGGACAGAAGCCCTCCCGACTCCAAGTATTTGACCAAAAGGTCTACCTACCCCAATCCCTGGCTGAGCGCTAAGCTGTGCAGACACAGAGACAACACCTAGGTAATGAGGCTCAAAAATAAAAATAAGAATTTAAAAGATGAGCAGAGACCTCCATGGCCGTCTACTATATAAGGAGATAAGATTCTGTGGTCTAAGTCAAGGAAAGTTATCTTTTTTTAAAGCCTCAGAAAAATAAATCAGAATCCACAGTTGTTACAATATAGTATCCAAAACGTCATTTTCAATGACAAAAAAAATTATGCTCTACAAAGAGAGAAAGTGTTAAAAAAAAAAAAGGCAGTCAATAATAAAAACTGAGCAAGGCCAGATGTTAGATTTAGCAGACCTGAAAGCAACCATTATAAATTAGTCTACAGAATTAAACTATATTCAAAGAATTAATGGTAAATATGATGGTGACTGAATGAACAGAAAATCACAACAAAGAGAAACTAAAAAACAACCAACTGGAAATTCTGAAACTGCAAAGTAAAATAACCAAAATGAAAAATGTGTTACATGACTCAAAAGCAAATTTGAAAATGCAGAAAAAACAACCCACAAATTTGAAAGCAGATCAACAGAAATTATGCCATCGGAAGCACAGCGAGAAAAGAGCAAAGAAGTAGGCGCCAGCAGAACCAAGAGCAATCTACACCTTACATGGAACACCGTGTTAAGTGTTTTTCAATAAAAAATTATCTAAACCTGTAGTGAAGAATTTAATTGTAAGCCTCCTATTTGATACATGGGGATAATAAATAGTACGTACACCTCACAGAAATGATGAGAGGATAAAATTAATTCTAACACGTAAAGCATTTCCCGGCACATTGTCAACATAATAATTGTTAGTTACTAATGAGCATCATACACATTTTGCTAAGGAAGGAATCATGGCTGGCCTTGGCCCCAAAAGTTCCTAGGGAAAGTGCCTACCTTTAGGGAAAGTTCCTATGGGCAGCTGGGAAGAAGGGGAATAAATCAAAACTGCTATTGGAGAAAAATAATACATCCATCAGTTCTGGGACACTTAATTGCTTCAACAAAATGTTCTAGTTACTTCATAATTATACAACTACTTCTACATTTGTAACCATATTTTTAAGTATTTGTTCTTTTTTAAGATCCTCAAAAGTTTCTGCCTGTGTGTGAAATTCTAGAGAAATTTGTTTTCTATATACATATATTCATAAATATATCTAGAATGATCTGCAACTATGTACCCTAATAAGCCTTCCTGCAGTACATTTTGATCCCATAATTAGAACGAAGAACAGGTGCATATAATATCACAAATAAGACATCAAAACCTAACATAGATTTTGCCAAACCAAGGTAACTGGCCAGCCAGCTACTCGGACTAAAGGGAATTACAAAATTCCACCTAAAGAGACTTCATTTCCTACCACATATTTATCTCTTTCACCTTTTTTAATTTTTTAATTTTTTTTACTCACTCTGTTTTTGGAACCGCTTTTCTCAGCCAGAAGAAATCAGACTGTGCTAAATACTTGCGGGTTTGCAGGACATTGCCAAAGTAGTCGGATTCTGAAAACTTGATCTGAATAAAACAAACCACAACCGTCAGTGTTCAAAGTGCAGATAAAAGAGGGCTCTGCAAAAAGCCTTCTGCACTCAAAATCAGCAACCAGTGGAGAAAAACTGCATTCTTCCAGCATCTCTCAGCCACCACCAGTTAACCCAGTATCCACAAACCCATGAAATTTAATCTCAGTGATTTTCTTTTAAAATAAAAATCTCCTAAATCAATACAATTGTTTCTGGATCACAGTAAAACAAACAAAAAACAAACAAACAAACAAACAAGAGAAGCTGCAGTAATTTATGATGCGTTTCACTTGCCTCATAATTGAAAAATCTACTTTAACCTTTACAGAACCTATTATCTTAGGTTTGAAATTTCTTGGCTCACATGAGACCTTGGTCTTTTCTAAAAGGTATACTTTATTGTAACAGGTTCTTCTAATAACATTCAGTTTAGTCAGCTAAAGCCTCATTTAGCTTATAGATGATGATTTAGTCAAATGTTAAAATCCAATTTACTGTAATCAGCATTTATTCATTCATGAAGGAAAAAAATGAAAAGTGATTCAGAGTCTTATTTACCACCCTGAGCACAAAGCAGTCCCTAGAATAATTCCATTATTAACAGACATTTGTCTATTACCACTCAAAAAATTGTCTGGTCACCAAAAAGTAATGACATTACAGAGGCAAATCATAGATTACAGCTTGCACTGAAAAACAGGAAGCTGATGTCTCAAAATAATTTGTATATTATAATTGGGAAACAGACATAAAGGATTCTTGAGTTCCTTTTCGTTTTTTGGAAGGGGAATGGCAAACAATTTCAATTCTATTGGCAATCTACAAAACAAGTTAACTCTACTTAACCTAAACACTATTCAATAATATCTGTATAATAGTAAAAGCAATGGTTTATAGTAACATCTAATACTTTGGTTTTAAAATATATTACTGGGGTGGGGCACCTGGGTGGCACAGTCATTTGAGTATCCAACTCTTGGTTTCAACTCAGGTCATGATCTCATGGTTCGTGACTATGAACCCCGAATCAGGCTCTGTGCTGACAGTGCGAAGCCTGCTTACTATTCTCTCTTTCCCTTCTCTCTGCCCCTACCCTGCTTGCTCTCTCTCTTTCTCAAAATAAATAAACTTTTAATTAATTAATTATATTACTAGCACAAATAAGAAAAATACATGTTTGAATAAGCAAATAACCAACAGTAATCAAATACTTACTGACTGTAATATTTTTTGTGTATTCAAACCATATGATTTTAAAAGCAAAATTTAAAATATAGCAAACCCAAGTATACGAAACCCACAGGCATTACATTATAAATATTATACACACATGCACACACACAACTTGATGGTTATATATTTGACAGTCACCTATTTGTTGGCCAATGTCTAGGTCACATTTACCTCTTCCCTAATATACAATAGATACTCATTGTGTCTGTAGAGTAACTCTGTTAATGATTGATCTTAACCTTTCCAGGAGTCAGGTCAAAATATAAACGAAGGAGCAAAACAAAGGGAGGCACAGGGAGAAAGTTAGGAATCAAAGTATCAATTCCTGGCATCTTTGCTATTCTACTTGACCAACCAGTTATAAAGATACAACTTTACGCTGTCCCTCCTTCAAGACTCTTAGCAAAGTGGCTGATAAATAAATTGTGGTACAGTCACATAATGGAAAACAGCATGGCACTTTAAAAGAGTGGCACGTATGCATGCACATGAGATAATCTCAAAAGCGATGCTGAGTGAATAAGGCAAGTTGCATGTAATGAGCTAATTTAAAGTTTTAAAACATGTAAACCAAGACTATCTGTTGTTTATGGATGTATATCTATGTAGCAAAAGCATAAAGAAATGTATGGGAATGATAAATACTGAATTCCAGACGGAGTTTATATCTAGGGAAGAGGCAGGTAAGAAGAAAGGACATTAGGTCAAGGCGGATTATGAAAAGAATCTCCACCGTATCTATTTTATTTATTTCAAATGTATGTGTGCATTACAAAGCTAATGTAGCAATGTTTAATATTTATTAAAGCTAGAGGTGTTCAAAATTTGATTTTACATACCTTTCCAATGTTTCAGATGCTTCCAAAGAAAATCTCACAATTGATTGTATTTAAAAATAGAAGAAATGTATAACCAAAGCCTCAGAAGACACAGAGTAATAAGCTCCTTGTTTTAGGAAACAACCTCTTAACTAACAATCCTAATGCATTCCTGGGTCATACAGTTAAAAGATGTATCTGCTGTTCTACCCTTAGCCTTTTTTTTTAGCTTTTATTCCCAAGATAGCTCTGCCAGAACTTTCAGAGTATGATTGTAACTGATGAAAATTTCAGATATGTTCTTGTGCTCTTCACACTTTCTAGGAAATTCTCTCAAATGAATTTCATTCAAAAATAGGAACTTTTCAGTAATATCAATAGGATCGGTTGTTACTTTTAGAAGAGCTTGCTAATTGTGATACTTTCCATTTAAAAAAATGGATACTGTTCCATTAAAAAAAACAAAAAAACAAAAACCTTGATATCCAGGTTGTTCTCTAGGCAGTAAATGGAAAACCATCCAAAATTTTCCTAAAAAAGAAGAGTCCAAAGTCTAAAAATACTTTTCAATAAATAAGGTCCTACCATTGCCATAAAAATGATCATGGATGCATAGGAGCACATGTACCCCAATGTTCATAGCAGCACTCTCCACAATAGCTAAAACCTGGAAAGAGCCTAAGTGTCCATCAACAGATGAATGGATCAAGAAGATGTGGTTTATCTATACCATGGAATACTACATGGCAATGAGAAACAATGAAATCTGGCCATGTGTAGCAACATGGATGGACCTTGAGGTGTTATGCTGAGCGAAATAAGTCAGGCAGAGAAAGACAAATATCATATGTGTGCACGTATAGGAGGATTAGGAGGAGCTTAACAGAGGACCAAGGGGGAGAAGAAGGGCGGAAATGGTGGGGGAAAGGGGGAGAGGCAAACCATGAGAGACTCTTGAATGCTGACAAAAACTGAGGACTGATGGATGTGGGGGAGGAGGGGTGGGCATGGAGGAGGACACTTGTGGGGATGAGCACTGGGTGTTATGTGGAAACTAATTTGACAATAAACTATTTGTAAAAAAAAAAAAAAAAAAAATCATGGAGAGCAAAACTCAGAGGCAAGTAACTACAATTTGTCAACAATTTATCTAAATTTACAAGGCAATTTTAAAATTGTATTAATCATTAAACAGACTTTTGCGATTTCTTAGCCTACTTTAATCACCCTAGTCCATTTATTTAATGTAAACCACAGGTAACAGGGGACAAAATTTTGCTTTTTCCTGTCACACGAGTTAAGTGTTTGGGGGGAGGGAAGGGCTAGCCTGGTATTCACAAATGATGGATGGAAAAAGAGCTGGAGATGATGGAACTTGGCAAGGCCACTTCAAATCAATGCTACTTTCACTGGTCTCAATAAGAATGCCGGTGATTTAACAGAAACAGTACAGGGAAGGAGGAGGGGACTGTAAGAATTAAGAGTGGGAGGAGAAGCAGTGAGTAAATACATTACGGCAGTTTATTTATCACACAGCTTTTAAAATAATGCTAGCTAAGGCTCTGGAAGACCAGGATAAGAAAGTAAGTCATGGTAAAGGTTGGTATACAAAATTATATGTAAGCATTAATTTCAGCAATACAAAACTAGAAAGAAAATAACACACTGAAACAGAAGTAAGCATTATTATGTGCCAGTACCAATATTATGGGTGCTTTTTCATTCCTTTTCTCTATTTCCCAAATTTTCCACCATGTGATAATACTTTGATAATTTCAAATATTTCAACAGGCCCTTGAATGAAAAGGGGAAAAACTATGCAACCCAGCAACCACTAGGAAATTTTCACCTGCAAAGATAGCAAGAACAACAAATGCACATAACCATTGTAAAACCACCTGTGATCTTCACAAATAATGTTTAAATTCTACAAAGGACACTAATTGGCTCAAAAGCCTCTTGTCCTATCTGTTACTGGTGAAAACGTAGGTCAAGTTGATAATGATTTTCAATCAATTACATCCCCTGACTTTTCAACTGGGTGATCTTTGGGAAAGTATCTGGGGCTCTCATGTCACTTCCTACAAACAGTTGTCCAGATCTGAAAATTCAGGGGAATCTGAATTTTTCTTCTTGGAAAGCCTATCCTGGATACCAAGCATCAAATATTGCACATTTAAGGTATAAAGGGATAAAGCTATTACCACACCTCAAGGGTGAGGAACATGTAGGAGGGGCAGAACAAGGAAATGTGATCAGCTTCCCTTAGGGTAAGTACATGTTGATAAGACACTACACAAGCCAATAGGATGTGCACTTAAAACAGTGTTAAGCTGAATCCATGTAAAGATATTCAGAGATATATCTGAATATCTGTAAGAAAGGTTTTATGTTAGGCACCTATAGAATTTTCTAAAACCTTAACGTCAAAAAATTAACAACAGAGTTCCCCTAGGACCCAGCAATAGTACTGCTAGGAATTTACCCAAGGGATCCAGGAGTGCGGATGCATAGGGGCACATGGACCCCAGTGTTCACAGAAGCACTCTCAACAACAGCCAAAACACGGAAAGAGTCTAAGTGTCCATCAACGGACAAATGGATGAAGATGTGGTTTATCTACACAATGGAGAACTACATGGCAATGAGAAAGAATGAAATCTGGCCATATGTAGCAATATGGGTGGACCTTGAGGGTGTTATGCTGAGTGAAATAAGTCAGTCAGAGGAGGATAGATACCATATGTTGGCGCATATAGGTAGATTAGGAGGAGCTTGGTGGAGGACCATGGGAGAGAAGAAGGGGAAAAATAGTTGGAGAGAGGGAGGGAGGCAAACCATGAGAGACTCTTGAATGTTGAAAACAAACTGAAGACTGATGGGGGTGGGGGAGAGGGGAAGGGGGATGATGGGCATGGAGGAGGGCACTTGTTGGGATGAGCATTGGTGTTATATGGAAACCAACTTGACAATAAACTATTAAATTCTTTTATTAAACAAACAATGGAATTCAGATTTCATACTTATATTTTCCCTTATTTATGGCAAGTAATATAAAGATTTAGATGGCTTTGTCCATAAGTATTATGTGCATATCCATCCATCCATATATATATATATATATATATATATATATATATATACACATACACAGAGACAATGTTCAAAATGTTGAACAACTTACATATATGGTATACTGCAGATGATATATACATACACAGAGACAATGTTCAAAATGTTGAACAACTTACATATATGGTATACTGCAGATGAGGCAGTTTCCAAAAGCAGCCACATATGGGTGACTCTCAGGAATGCCAACTAGCACACCAGCCAGGAACCACATGGAACCAGATACCTTGTAGCCACCACTGGGGGAAAGGGGAGGTCATGGTCTGATCTTGCCAGGGGAATACTAAAGATAGAGGCCAGTTTGTAGGAGTTAAGGAAAGCTGGCTGAAAGGTTAGCAGGTACCAGAGCACTCCTCTCCAGTGCCAATTCTTGGCTCTTCAGGACCATGGTAGCCAGAGATAACTTGGGAGAATTCAGGACAATGTTTTGTTTCTTTACCTAGTGTATACAAGTATTTACAACCTGTTTTTCTGAAGCATGTCCCCTAAGTATCACCTTACTCTTGCATAGTGGCAGTAGCACTCTCTGTCATTCTCACACACACACAGAAGCTCCACTGGCTAGAGCAGAACAAGACCCACCCCAGAGAATATTATGTGGGTTCACACATCTGTATATCTCTATATGTGTATTTATATCTTTATGTTTGTATGTGTTTATCACTCACCAGAAACACTGATCTTCTCTGAAAAATTATCCAGATCCAATTCTCCTAAGTAAATAGAGGCCAGCTGGGACTCTGACTTGAGCCCTTACTCCAATTCTCCATTGGCTTTCACAAAAATGAATGAAATGCCTAGTGGGGGCAGCTATTTACCCACGGTGTCTCAGCTACATGCCCACTCTTTTATTATGTTCTATAATGCTGGGTGTGGGAATCTGAAAACTATGTTTTCCAGGCCCAAGTGCCAGTTGGTTTTCTGCCAACAGGAGGCACTAGGGGAACTCAGCAGGTGGCAGAAGGGGAAAACCTGCTGTGTTTGCTCTCTTTCATTCTCTCTCCTCTTTCTTCTGATGATGCTGCTGGAGTAATCTTCAGCCCCTCTTCCTATTAATTCCCCCCGCTTTGAAATACCTAGTGTGGTTCTGGCTTTCCCAGCTAACACACCAACCCTTCCACAACTGGTGTCAACTTGCTCTTGGGTCTGTTTTCATCAAGCATCAAGGAAGGAACACTTTGTAAGGCCAATTTGAAAATGGACCTACGCCTACATTTTTAAGCTAATCAGTAGGTTTTCCCGCATACTACTGGGGGTTCACACAAAGAGCATCCCCTGCTCTTTTCAAAGACTAAAGTAAGATTGTTGTTCAAAAATACTTTGCTGGGTATTTCAGTTTACCTTGTCAGCCTCAGAGAGGGAAATTTTTTTTTTCTCCAATTCTTTACATTTGCCTCTGAGTTCTTTTCCATTTGCTCTTATCTCCACATGAGCCCAACTCAGTCTTCAACCTTTCTCCTTGACCTTCATCTGATTCGTTACCTAATCTCTACCCTCTTTCCTTTAGCCATTCTGCCTGATGAATCATATCTTCGCTTGCGTCAAATGAAGTAAGCTTTTTCATTTCCAATAGGCTCTCACCACTCAGAGCTTGTATTACCAGAAATTTCTCACAGGCCCTAGAGTAGTCCTTATCTACATGTTTCTCAAAACTGAAAACACAGCCTCATTGTATAACAGCAATACTTTAGTCCCATTGCTATTAACCTCAGTGACACTATTACTGTCTATCACATCAAGCATCCTTTACCTATTTTCAGGTTGGGTTTTATTCATTTCTTCTATCTATTTCTGAACACAAATGTATTTTTATTTCAGTATTTGGATGTTTTTTCATCAACTGTTTTTTAAACTATTAGAAATTCTTGGGTTCAATCGTGTCTACTATGGCAATGAATCAGATGAAAGCCGTTTCTTGACAAAAGATCTTACAAATCTTGGTGTCTAATGGCTTCAGTTCAGACCCTGGAGAAACAAGGAAGCATACCTAACACTGCATCCTGTCTGGCATCTGGATTCAGTGTAAGCACTCAATGCATTTGGTGGGTACTTACATTTTGGGCACTCACCTTAGACAATAGCAGACTGCCAACAAAAGTTGATCAACTAAATATGGTCAGTGAGCCCTCGATGCTATCTTATTTGATTAAAGCCTGAGACTGCTCCATCTGTATAGCCTTTTAAATCAATTTGAGGCACCTGGATACTGCACGAGTCAATTCATAATGACTTTTCCACACCAAAATAACCTATCATAACTATATATTAAAGATGTCCTAATTGAACACCTTATGTTGTGGCAGCGTTGATTATAAATATTCTAAGTATGTTAATTTATCTGATCTTCACAGCAGCCCTATAAGGGAGGGATTATTATTGTCATCTCCACTTCAGTATGAGGCATCTGAGGCACAGAGAGGTTGCATAAGATACCCTAGGTCACACAGCTAGTAAATGGCAGACCAGGGATTTAACTCCAGGCACTTTGATTCCAGGACCCACGTATATACCCACACATCAAAATGCCTCTCACACTGTTTCATCTACATCTTCGACTTGGAATAGTTGCCAGTCCCACTCAGGCTCTCTAAGGCATTTTGTGCCCTGGGGATGCTCTTCTCAGCAGTGATAGTTATCATTCTGATCCACAAGTTAAGACAGTTCTCATTCTGATCTACCCCTCATAGGGAACCTACTTATGCAGCAGAACATTATGACAGGCGCTTTTACATTTACATACTTGTCCTTGGAATGTGAGTTCTGCTTGCCTTTCCTGCTCACAGAGCTGGCTCCAAGGACACAGCCTTGATATAGTGATGAGGTGTTGAGAACACCCACATAGTATATGTGACTGAACCTAGTTATGGCCTCTATATAAACTTAAGATTTGGTGGGCAGATGCAGGGATATACTCATCTTGCTGCCCTAGTATGTAAGTCCCCTTGGCTTATTAAACTACCACCTGCCAACCTGGTGTGGCCTGCCTCTTCCTTCAGTTCCCGCCCACTGAGCATGGGGGCTGGTTTCAAACTGCCCCCAGGAAACTTCTGAGGAGCTTGCAAACCCACAGCCAATCACCAAAGGGAAGCTACCTGAAGCTGCACAAGATCAAAGGACTAATAAATGGAAAAGGCAGAATCACTCCAAGGCTTGTGCTTTTAATGCCTTGGCAATATGACCTCCCACTCTTTTCTTCCCCCTTCCCCACTGGCTCTGGGAAGCGTCTCCCACCGATTCTTCAAATCCACTACTCTTCCTCCAGTGACCAGGACCTTGCAGAACCCTTCTCACCTGACCAGGACCTTGCAGAACCCTTCTCATCACAAGCAGAGCTTTCTAGACCCAGATGTCAGTCCAGGCTCTGATACTCTGTAGAACACTGAGGAAGTCACTGAACATCTTTGAGTCTCTACATCCTTTTCTGCAAAATGGAGAAAAACACCATCTCCTTCATAGGATCACTGTGGAGCTTAAAATATAATGCACAGGAATGTGTCCGGTGCAGTAGTTATTTTTAATGATCATAATAATACTGAGATTGTTCAGCATCAAAACAACGTATAAGACAGGCTGAAGCATAAGTATCCTCCTGCATGGCAATACTTTGGTCAATTGGGTCAATACTTTTGAAGGCTATACCTTGGAGCCCAACGGGGAAACCTGATCATTAAAGCTTTTTCTCACTTCTGAATAATCTTATAAAAGTCTGATGTTCATCTACAAAGCTAGGACTGCTTTTGGAATATGTGACTTGTCAAACCACAATTTCAGGGAAGATCTATACCTCAGAACCTTACTTACTTAACAAACTAAAAAACTACTTTTTCAAGAAAATCTATTAAGTGGTAAAAACAGAGCTTTGTGAGGAAGAAAAGTTCTTCATCAGAACTATTTATAGGAAAGGAAGTAACACTCCTTGTGATTAGAAAGGTCTGTTATGAATATATCTACTGGAAAATACATGTCCCAAAATATTAGAATACAAAAGAATTATTACTATTCCTCCATCAATAACTTACTGCAAATATACAGTCCAACTCACAATAAATTATAGAGTCATATGTATGTGTACTTAATCTGCCGAAACACTCATAAAGTCTAATGAAGTTAACTCCCAGCAGGCAGATTTATTACTAGTCACTTAATATGAATCAAGCACATAAAGAATGTTTAACAACAAACATCATGCATTTTACATTAGAACACGCCCACTAATTGTAAAATACTCAATTTGTTTAATTCTTTCCTTTATGATCAAATCAGACTGAATTCAGGTCCATTTGCTTTATGGTACCCACTCAGCTATGCATTCTTTCTGACATTTCCTTTAATTTGAATCTGTTCTAAATCTTCTTATATGCCTGGCATATTGAGGCTCATATCTAGCCAAGGAATGAAACAAAAGTTGGTGCTTTCTGGCACTACACAGTTTACGTGCTTGGACTTGGGTTAGCTGAAAGGCACAAGGCCAGAAAAACTTGCCAAAAAACAAAAATACAGTATATTTAGCACTTACTGCTTTGAGGTCTTCATTAACATAAGTGTCATTCATTATAAATTCAGGATACCCAACTTTTGCCAAAACAGCTCTTGCCTATAAAAAGGAAAGAGAAAAATGATGTCAGAGTTTCAGCACTTAAATCATTAATAATCACACAATGCAGGAATGCAACTTTGATCTCCAAACTCTCTTTACTGAGTATTTAGTACAGTATATGCAACCCACTGTGAAATGCAGGGGAAAAAAAACTTTTTTTAAAATTTAGTCCCTACCTCCAATATACTAGCAATACAGTAAATGTAGCAAACACATATATAGTAATAAATAAAATTAAGGTTTTAAAAGAAAGAAAATATTGTTATCCAAGTCCAAAGTGAAGACTAATCCCTCATGGGGAAAATGTTTAATGAAGGTGACCAAACTGATCCTTAGAGAATGGTTGGGATTTCAAAATGCAGAAGTGAGGGGTGCTTGGCTGGCTCAGTCAGTTAAGCGTCCAGCTTCAGCTCAGGTCATGATTTCATGGTTTGTGAGTTCAAGCCCCACATCAGGCTCTGTGCTGACAGCTCAGAAGCTCAGAGCCTGGAGCCTGCTTCAGATTCTGTCTCCCTCTTCCTCTGCCCCTCCCCCACTCATGGTCTATCTCTCTCTCTCAAAAATAAACAAACATTTTTTAAAAATGCAGAAGTGTGACAAAGAACATTCCAGAAGAGCAAACAACAGGGGCAAAGACAGAGCCCAGGATAGAAGGTCACATGGCATAGAGAGGGGGTATACCTTGCTATAGATGGACTAGAAAGCACTAGGAGGGTGAGAGCAGTAAACAATACAGGAAAACCGGTTTGGGCCAGTTCACAAAGATTCATGAAAGCCATGCAAAGAGTCTGTATTTTATTTTATAAATAGGAGAGAACAGGGGTGCCTAGATGGCTCAGTTGGTGAGCTGTCCGACTGGCTCAGGTCATGATCTTACAGTTAGTGAGTTTGAGCCCCATGTCAGGGGTTGATAGCCCAGAGCCCGCTTGGGATTCTCTCTCTTCCTCTCTCTCTCTCTCTCTCTCTCTGCCCCTCCTCTGCTCATGCTCTCTCTCTCTTTCTCTCTCAAAAATATATAAAACATTTTTTAAAAGTCAGTAGACAGGAGAGAACTAAATATTTTTAGTAGGATTAAGACAGGAGGAGACACCCTTCAGCAAGATTATCATGCCACACTGAGAATGATGGTGGCCAGGATCCCTGAAAGACTGGAGGTAGAGGGTCCAGACTAACTTAAGATGTGTCCTAATCATCCTTTTGATAGACATACTAATTACTCCCTGTGTTCTGCAGCATAAAAAGAATGAACGAAAAATCATGTTAG
The DNA here is from genome assembly GCA_017311185.1 of Proteles cristata cristata. Taxonomy (NCBI): domain Eukaryota; kingdom Metazoa; phylum Chordata; class Mammalia; order Carnivora; family Hyaenidae; genus Proteles; species Proteles cristata. The sequence continues at coordinate 20,611 of JAESUZ010004556.1, forward strand.
GCACATACAAGGAGTTTGCACAGCAGGGACTGGCAAACCATGGCCCCTAGGCCAAATCTAGTGTCCCCTCTCCTGCCCACCCCCCTTCCATCTGTTTTTATATAGTTTTACTGGAACACAACCATGCCCACTCATTTACATGTAATCCGTGGCTGCTTCTGCACTACGGAGGCAGAGCTGAGTAGATGGAACAGAAACTCTGTAGCCCACAAAACCTCAAACATTTACTACTCTCCCCTTTATAGAAAAGGTTTGCCAACTCTTGCTCTAAAGAAACTTTACAATCCCATGTGAAAATCTGTCTCTCTCCTCTCCCAGATTCTGAATTTCATAAAAACCAAAGAGTGCCTTACTCAAAGAGTTAGTACATGGTAAGGGATCTGCCCAGATCCCCCTGGGATCCCTTCTATTGCTTCTCCACACCCCTCTCCAGCATCTCATGTTCTTCTTTTCTAGTAGCAGGCACATCAGATCTTAGAAGGCCTGCCCTAGGGCTACTGGAGCCAATGGCCCACATTCAAAACAGTTCCCTCTTGGGACTTCATCTACCTTCAGATCCCATCCCCACTCTCTCCCACCCCTGGGACTTCATCTACCTTCAGATCCCATCCCCACTCTCTCCCACCCCAGCGGCTTTGAGCCAATGACTGGCTGCAGCAGAAGTAGGAAAGCCCAGCTGTTTTGCCTCAATTTGGGACAAACTGTGAGGTCCGATTTGCACTCCAGAGTTCCCCTGAACTTCCCTTAAAATCACACTCTTGGCTGTCTCTCGCTCTTCTCTGGCTAGCTTCCCCCATTCCCTCAGTGGTTTCTCTTGGGAACACTTGCAGAATAAATCCTAAATACCATGCCCCCGAATCCTCATCTCCAGCTTTGCCACCAGAAGACCCAACACTAGACACCAGGCAACACCAAACACACTGGTTTTATTCAAGCACAGCAAAATCAATGGCCTTTGCACATTGCTCTTGGTAATGAGTTGTTTTCCTTTAGTCCCTTGCAATTTTCCTCACCCAAGAAATAAATACAATAAGATAATACATTTTCCTTATCTTCCTTCAGATAATTCAGATATTAAATATCAGAAGAAACCTGAAACTCATGACTCAAAGGATTTTACAAGTGCCACAGGACACAGTCATAAGGGGTTTTGCTGTCCTAGCCTCAAATATACCACAGATCAAATTCTGCCTTCAAATTCCTGTGAGTTACACTGAAAGCCTGATGTGAACTAGAGAACAAATAACTAGAGGTTACAACTTTCCCCCAACACCACACAATGCCTCTTCTGCCTGTAAATTCCCTTGTTTCAAGACCGTTGTACTATTTCTCTCATGGCATTTAAGTCCTTGTTGCATTTTATGAGCTCACCACTAGTCACATGAGTAACACAGAGCAAATAAAGAGCTCCAGATAGTTTCCCCAAAAGTGAAGAGATGTATAAGCTGAGTCATCTACAATCGTTTTCTGAATATTGGTCTTCCTGGAGCATGCTGATGAATTATGCATTGTTTTTCAAACCTCACGCTCTGGGACCCCCACTGCACTATGGAGCTTCACGGAATATATTACCTTCTACACTGTACATGCAGGTCACTGAATCCTTTATTTTTTATTTGGCAATACCAAGACCTGAAGAGAGCCAGAAGAGAAATAGAAAGAATCTGTAATTCATCTCCCAAGGACACATAGATAGAATAAGATAATAAGAATAGTACCAACACTGCCAACAGCTGAACAGAGTGCTCTTCTTCCCAGAATGTGCCCTTTATGTATGCCTCCATTTAAGTTCAAACGGTCCCTCTGTCAGATGGTCTGTCATCAGTTCCACATCATCCTACCCCACCCATTCGACATTCTTCACTGAGAAGCTTCAGAAGTCCATCTCCAGAAATCCCATGGAGCATGGTTCCATGCTAGAATCTGCCACTGAGAAGTACTTATAGTACAATGGAAAGGCAGAAGGAGACACTATTCACTTCCATTGGAAGCTATAGGCAGACAGAGAGGCATCTGCAGATGGCAGAGAGAGCAGTGGGCCAGCAGTTTCTAGGCAGTCTCCTGTGTGAGGGCAGTAGTTCACTAGGAAATTGTGGCCTTTGCTCTCCAGCCTTCCCAATGGTTGCAGAAACTTCCAATTCCCTGTATTATACATCTTCCTGCTTGATATACTTAGAAGGATATTCATGTTCCTGCATGAACTCTGATATACCCTTTAAGGCAAACAGTGATTATGTCACTTTTTAAGTTTTCACGAATAAGATAAATCAACACTGACAGCTTGATGGCTTGCTAAAGGACAAAGTATGGTGAGACAGGCATGAAATTAATTACCCCATGGGTTGGTTACATGGATAAGAAGGAAAGGCAAATCTTACCGCAAATACTGAGAGAACAGTGGTATAAACAGATAACAGACTACATATTATGTTCAGCAAGGAGTATTCCCTAGGCTGATTGTGGCTGATCAGAAACTCCAGAGTTTTCTGTAACCATCCATTCCTTATTCACATAAATTTTTGGAAAGGGATTGCTGCACGTGACAACCAAATGTCCTTCCTCAATGGAGTAGGCTCGAGTCACAGCTGATCTTTACTACCTTTGTGAGGCTGGGCAAAGTACTTACTTTTCTGAAGCAAATACTGCTTACTGTCTACTAAATATCCATTCTCCTTTCCTTCTCTTAGTATCAGACCCCAATTCTGCTCAGGGTGACAAACGAACAAACAAAAAAATAGCTGTGTCATCTAGCTTCCTTTGCAGAACTGGCTATGGAATGAGATTCTGGCCAATGGCCGCATTCTACTTCCAGGAGTCCATTTGTAAAAAGGACAGATTTGGCTGGTATGTGTTTTCTGCCTTTGGTCGAGGGTTTCCAGATCTCAGCCCTACTGACATTTTTGAGCCAGATAATTATTGTTGTGGAAGGTGTCCTGTACACTGTAGGATGTTTAACAGCATCATTGGCTTCTTCTACACACTAGATGCCAGTATAAACACCCAACGCCAAATCTGGACAATCAAAATTGTCTCCAGTTATTTCCAAATGTTCCCTAGGGGAAAAACTGCCCTAAAGTGAGAACTATTGCTTTACCTTTCCCTCTTCTTATTTCCTATATTGCTGATGCAATGCCGGAGGTAGAGCAGCCATCTTGTAGTCACAAGGCATGAAACACGAGGAAGAAATCTGCATGCTAAAGATGTTAGAATGAAGAGTTGATGGCATCTGGAGCCGATCATATCAGCCCTGAACTGCCTACTTCTCCCCTCCACCACATAAGGAAAGTAAACTCCTTATTTGTTTAAGGCATGGTATGCCATGGTTTCCATTAGCTGTAGCTGAATGTAACCCATTTAATACACTCTCATCAGATGCAGTCTGAGAAAAACATAGGACCTACTTCAGAGGGTCGCCTGCAAGGATTCAGAATGACACAACCTGTAAAGCAATTTTTTATGCCTTGGTCCCAAGTCCATGATGAATAAATGCTAACTGCAGACTACAAACAGAAAGCAGAAACATGACTTCTTCCAAGGATTTGGAGTAATCCAAATTAGAGGGTCCTTCAGGTGAGTCCAGGCCAGATCACACTCTCTTTTTTTAATGTTTATTTATTTTTCAGAGAGAAAGAGAGACAAAGCACAAGTGGGGAAGGGGCAGAGAGAGAGAGAGAGGGAAACACAGAATCCAAAGCAGGTTCCAGGCTCTGCACTGACAGCAGAAAGCCTGACATAGGGCTCAAACTCTTGAGGCATGAGATCATGACCTGAGCCGAAGTTGGACGCTCAACCAACTGAGCCATCCAGATGCCCCAATCACACTCTAAACCAAATGCCTGAACTCCCCTGAGGAAAACTGGCACGGTCCTGAATCTGAGGTCCAGCTTCAGAGGGCCAGGCAAAGTGGTGAGACATAACAGCTGTTGGAACAACCTGGTAATCAGTGTGGAGACACATGTGCCCATGAGATTCTTGGAGCATGGCGGAAGATTTCCTAAACAAAGCCAAACTCTATTCATGAGCCAAGGTTCAGAACCCAAGCTATTCACACCTCCAAAAAACTCTGAGGACTCTTTTGAGGGCCACTGTTCACAAACCTTCGAAAATGGACACAAGCAACACTAAGAAAGCTAATTCTAGAAAAGATCAAAGAAAAAGGTTGCCTTTAGTATTTGCATATTGGTTTCTGCCTCCCTCTCCTTTCTGTCTCCTGTATTCATTCCTCCCAACATCTAGCAGTCCCTGGGGGTGTTCATACCATTTGCTCCCTGACCATACCCAAACTGGCCTCTTCTTGGCAATGCACTGGCTCCAAAGTCATCTCCCCCTTCACTCTTCATTCATCAAAAGTGTCATTCCCTCAAGGCAGCTAATCCATTAGCTGTCACTGAGGCCTCAAACTAATTTGTAATAAAATGTGAGTGACTAATAGCAATCTAGTGTATTAACCCTGAAGAAAGATCTGTATTTAAAAGAGTACTTCAGTAACCAAAGAGATAAATCCAATTTTAAAGGAGGTTTTTAAAGCTAAGGGAACCTTCTTTCTGCTACTACTCAAATTAAGCCAATGGCCTATTCCATGTAATCACCATTGTGTTCCCCACACGCAGCACAATGGCAGACACGTAGCAAGTGATCAATGCGCAATAAACATTGATTTGTATAATGAGTAATTTGGTTGATAAACCACTCTGACCAATGTCAACAATAGTATCAGAAAATATGAAAGGTTACAGTCTCCCACATGACATTTAAGGCTGCTAATACCAAGGCACATTTCCATATTAACTGATCTTACCATAGAAGGAAAAAAGTGGGGAAAAAAGAGACTGTGTGAGAACCAAGTGAACTTTCTGGAAAATGGAGCAATGTTTATAATCCATTGGAATTGATTCCTAAGGACAACCAAAACTGTCTTAATATAAGCTATTACACAAGCAACACATAACTTGTTGAGAAAGTACGCTAAGCTCAGGAGTTTCCTTGGTTAAGGAAACTTACAAATATATAAATGATCCATGGTCTCACCGTATTTGCATAATGAAACTGAGGAAAAACATTCTACGACAACTTGCCATTACTGCCACTACAAAGTAACAGCACTGTCTTAATTTTCTGAACCTCTGTTTCTCATCTGTAAAATGTGGATAAATTTACTTTTAATACAAATACAGTAAAACAGAGAGTTGATAAGTATTTGGATAATAAAGGCACTGGGAAAGGAAGAGTTCAATCACCTAGATCAAGGGTAAGCAAACTTCACCTGTAAATGACCAAATAGTAAATACTCTCAGTTTTGCCAGCCATATGGTCTTTACTGCTACTCCACTCTGCTGTTATACCCAGGAAAGCAGCTGTAGATGACACATAAATGAACGGCTGTGTCTGTGTTCTACTAAAACTTGAATCTCATATAACTTTTATGCATCATGATATATTCTTATTTTGATTTCTTTAAACCATCTGAAAATGTTAAATTCATTCTTAGCTTGTGGGCCGTACAAAAATAAGCAGCATGCCAAACACGGCCCAAGAGCCATAGTTTGCTGGGGTGACATAGACACATCAGTGCAAGTGGATTGTTCATTGAGTTGCCTCCACTGGTGGCACAGGGCCTAGTACACAGTAAGTGCTCAACAATGCCAGCCCAACTGATTTACACTGAGCAGTGCGGGGGAGTCCATGTGTATGTGCATCTGCAGGCATTTTTAGCTACTTTTTATTTTGTTTTGCTCTTTGCTATTACTAACATGTACATACAACAAATCTTAATTGCTTAGGAGTTTATTTCTTGCCCTAAAGTCTTAGGGCTAGAGTTCTAAAAAATTACAATTAATCCCATGGAGACAACAGAGAGTTCATAAAGTGAGGATTATTTCATTGAGAGACAGAATAACTACCACAGATGAACTCAGAAAAACAAGGAACATCGGAAGTTTAAAACACAATGGGATTTAAACACTCAAGTTACCCCTCTTTCCCAGAATTTTCCACAAGGTACGCTACAATGTGACAGTGCTGGTGGGAAGAACAGAAGAAAACAGAATTCAGCTTTACTTGGCTGTGATGATGAAGCAGTGTCTAATTTTGACACAGATGACCAAGCTGATTTAAAGACTGGTCAGGAGAATTGCTTTACTCCTGATTTTTCAAAGCCATTTAGTATTAAGCTGATTGGCAGAAAGCGAGATGAAAAGTTCATTTGTTTTAATCCCCACCGACTTAGCTGTTTAGGAGAGTCAGGTAAATTCTCCGACGTCTTGCATGTATTACATCAAAGGGATCACTTTAATCACTTAATTAAACAGCTTTGTGTTTCTGCTTCCTAGTTAAGTCTCTTAGCACATTTTTTTTCTTCTTTATTAATTTAACCAACTTAAGAAAAAAAGGAAACTGATGATCAATTGTCCTTTTACAAACAATTTAGAGCACGACTTTTTCAAGCCTTGCAATGGCTTTGAAAGCTTCAGTCAGGCTTAACCACACTGATGCCTCATTTTCTCTGATGAGTTCTGTAATAACTATTAAACATCAATCACAATTCTGGGCTTTAAGCATCTGAAAGTTCAGGAGACTGTACATGAATTACACTATCCTTCAAAACAATGGCAGTTTTCATAATACCAAACAAATGATGGGCTACTGTAGATGCCTTGGCTGAAGATATTATACTAAACAGAGCTGATGGTATTGAAGAAAATTAGCCTGGAGAACAGGCTTTAATATCCTCTGGGGCTATCTGGATCCCACAAATAATAACAATGCATTTATCTGAAAAATCAAATTTTATCTTCTCAGTAAGGATGGCACTGATTTATTAAGAGTCTTGGAAAACTTGAATTCTGCAAATTGCTTTTGGGTGTGGTTCACAGGCGCACGCATCATGCTGGGGTGGAAGATAAGTTAAGCCTCCCCTAAATCAGAGGGCTTTGTAAGTGCAAGTCACAGTTGTGACTTTACAAAAGCTCTAAACCAGGAATGCTCAGATTTCAGCTCTTCCATCCTAAACCTTGTCCGAGTCATGTCCCTGTATAGCATACAATCCTCATTTCTCGCCAAACATGGACAACAGTCTAGGAAGCGTTCCAAATCACAAACCAGCTCCATCCAACCCTCCTCTTTTCTTGAAACTCCAACTCAATGTGTCTTGGAGGTGGACAGTTTTTCCAGGCTGAAAAAGGAAAACTACGCAGGCATGGGTAGCTATAGTTGAGCCAAACTGGTGCTGAACATTTCCCTGGTGCCTTTGCGATGGTCCCCTCACTTGGATGAGTATTGCACCCAACAGAGTTAAAGAAAGAAACCAACATTTGGGTTTTCTTAGTAAATAAATGGAGCAGGGAACAGCGATAAAGTTAAGAACCCCAGGGGCGCCTGGGTGGCTCAGTCGGTTAAGTGTCCGACTTCGGCTCAGGTCACGATCTCACGGTTCGTGGGTTCCAGTCCCATGTCAGGCTCTGTGCTGACAGCTAGCTCAGAGCCAGGAGCCAGAGCCTTCGGATTCTTTGTCTCCTTCTCTCTCTCTGACCCTCCCCTGCTCAGGCTGCCTCTCTCTCTCTCTCTCGGAAATAAATAAAACGTTAAAAAAAAAAAAAAGAAACCCAAACTATCCTAGGATTAATCCATTAAACAACATATCCCCCTGAGTGTAGGTAGGTGCAATATTACCTTAAAAACAGAGGGAAGTCTCATATACTCCCTTTAAAACTGAATAGGAGAGTGACCAGATCATAACGTTTTTTTTTTTTAATCAATGTCTTTTTATGACTTTCAGTCACATATAGTCAATTGTTCACAAACTTTTTGCAAACACCCAAAAGCTGCTAAACCCAAAAGCTGCTTCAATTAGCTAAACCCAGTTGTCCAGACAGAGCCAAAAGTCCAAGAGCTGGAACAGTCCTATATTGTAGTTAGGCTTTTATATGGGCCAAAGCCAATAATATTTTTCTCTGTCACCCACACAGGGCTCTACATCAGTTCGGCAACTACAGCCCACAGGTCAAAGCCAGTCCACCACCTGTGTTTGTAAATGGTTTTCCAGGAACATGGTTAAGGGGTGCAGAATATGCCACTGTGGCCTGAGCATTCTTTTGAACTAAAGGCATTTGAGAATCAACAGATGCAGGAAGAGGCTTTCTCTACACTCCCCTTATATGCTTAAAAGCAGACCCTTCCAGAAGAATTCCACTGTCATAAATCTCCCTCAAGGGAGGCTTTCTATAGAAGGAATGACTCCTATAACCAGAGATGAGAAATTGCATAAACAGACCTTACTAAAACAAACTTTACTTTGTATTAGTTTCCCCCATATATTTCTCAGTCATTTCCCACCATTTACTTCCACTTGAAATCCTCATCAATTCCCCTTAAAATGGTGTATATAAGCCCCAAATTTTCAATGGGGTTCTCTGACCTACATTTTCTATGAGCTCCCACCTACTTAAGGGAATAAAATTTACTTTTTTTCTTGCTAATCTGTCTTTCTTTTGTCAGTTTAATTCACGGGCCGCCAAACACAGGACCTCAAAGGGTAGGGACAAGTTCTTCCTCTCCAGCAACAGTCACACTTGTTTGTTTATATGTCTATGTCCACTCTTGTGCTCCAGATGCAAAGCTGAGTAACCACAAAAGAGACTACAGGGCCTGTAAAATATTTACTTTTGAGCTCTTTGCAGTAGTTTGCCAGTACCTCTTCAAGATAAAAGGTTCCAAGGTTTTACAAAACTAATAGTAAAGATAGCAAGGGGAAGATAAGGAACAAAGATTAAGTTTCTGAACAGTGTCATCAAGATATAAACATCTGACTCAACTTATAAGTCTCCATGTTTTGTTGAGTTAAATACTTGAATTTTAAAACAGAACCATCATAAAAATATTAACCAGAAGCAAGAATTAATACCATGGAAAAATCAATGTGCTTCTGGAGGAAAAGAAAAACTGCATGGAAATTATTAAAAATCACTTCCAAATGTCAAGATTCAAAGAAAGGGCTTAGAAATGCACAGGCAGCATCCAGTCCCTAACACGTAACATTTCTCAGGTAAATTTAATCAGCTATGTAATCCTCCTTCCTTCAATTGTTAAATTACTTATTTAAATACAAGGCAATGGGGCACCTGGGTGGCTCAGTCGGTTAAGCGCCCGACTTTGGCTCAGGTCATGATCTCATGGTTCGTGGGTTTGAGCCCCGCGTCCGGCTCTCTGCTGACAGCTCAGAGCCTGGAGCCTGATTTGGATTCTGTGTCTCCCTCTCTCTCTGACCCTCCCCTGCTCGCGCGCTCTTTCTCTTGCTCGCTCTCTCTCTCTCTCTCTCTCAGAAATAAATAAAACATTAAAAAATTTAAAATGCAAGGCAAGTTGGAGATTAACTTAAAGAAACATATCCCACTCTCTGATCAAGACTGCAATTGAGTGGGTATTGTGGTCATTCTTTTTTTTAATGTTCGTTTATTTTTGAGAGGGAGCATGAGGGGGTAGGGGCAGACAGAGGGGTGACAGAGGGTATGAAGCAGGCTCTGTGCTGACAGCAGAGAGCCATGCAGGGCTTGAACCCATGAACCATGAAATCATGACCTGAGCCAAAATCAGATGCTTAACCAACTAAGCCACCCAGGCGCCCCTGTGGTCATTCTTTCTTTCCATTAAGGTTTACCTCTGACATAAACAATTCTTTACTAGCCTAAAAAACTTTTCACCTCCCTCCCTCATAATGTGGGGGCAAAGATCATATGGGATAACCTTGCTGAATGATTACATGAGGCCAGTGTGAATTGTCACATGGTTTTTCTACAAAAGAAGGATGCCAGAGGACCAATGCTCATACCTACGGCTTGCTCCTTTGACACTGTAGCCCTCTAGTTCAGGGCTTCTCAAAGCTCTACTTTTAGAGTGGCAGCAGCAGCAGCACTTGAGAGCTTGTTAAGAACGCAAAAATTCATGGACCCATCTCAGACATACTAAGGCAGAACATCTCAGGGCTGCACCCCAGGAACCTGCATTATAACAAACCTTACCTCGAGGCAGAGCTTCTCAGCATTGGCACTAATGACACTTGGGCCAGACGATTCTCATCTGTGGGGGTCTGTCCTACACACCGTGGGATGTTTAGCAGCATCCCTAGTCTCAAGTTACTAGATGTCAGTAACTCTCCCCTTCTCCACATCACAGTTGTGACCAAAACTGTCCCCAGACCTTGCCAAATGTTCCCCATGGGTACAATGTCATGCAGGGTTAAGAAGCAGTATGGTAAGGGATTCTCCTGCATGCTCAACTTTGTGCTAGATTGCTAGATGCTATACGTTGTGATACCTGCCAAGGCTTCTATATCCACTTGTGTGTGAGAAGCCTGCCACTGCGCTGTCCATCCATAAGACAAGGGTTCATCCCTGCTTCAATATTGCTTAGGCATCCCACTGGTCACCACCACTCTTACACCAACAGGAGTACTTTATGAAGAAGGCATCAGGCTCTCTCCCAACTATGCCTCTCTTTCCGACTATGCCTCGGACACCTGTAGCTCTACCCAAAGGCCAGTGCCACCTAAATCTCAGTACGACAGAGGCAAACAACTGATCAACCATCAGAAAATGCTTTACAATGACAAGTCATAATACAAATGAACCCCAAGATCTCAGAGATGTTTAAATTAAAAGTTCTAGTAACTTTTCTCTCAGTAACTTGGCAAATCTATTTTAAGTACTTTGAAGCATCTAAAAAGCCACGTTGATACAATTACAGTTCACTGAAAAATTAGCATGCAATCCAGTTTGAAAGCTAAAATCAGTCATAGCAGGGTAATATTCCATTTAATTATAAAGATTAATTCAACCTTCATTCATTTGTGCGTGTGCCGGGTCTTTTCATTTTTCAAATAACACCCGAGATTCAAATACCATCTGGTAGAATTGCCACAGGAGCATCAGTAGCATCTATTAGAGTTGCAGATTTCACTTCAAAGTAGGACTGATAAAAGGACAAGGGGAAGAAAAGAAAAGACAGAGGTGGAAACAACTGTAGCCCTCAGTCTCCATTGTCCCAGGCCATGACACCTGCATAAATGGTCCCAAATTACAAGTCCTCTTTTCTTTATTTTCTGCAACAGCCACGCAAAGATTCAAACAGTGTTGGGAATAACAGTGCAAAATCGAATTATGACATCCTCCATGTTTTTCAAAATACACGCTACAATTTCCTTAAAATTTGGCCACAGGCATATGGTGATTAAGACTGACCACTTTCTTCATCATGACATCCATTCAATATTCAGCCTTCTTTGGAATGATTAGTAATTGCTAAACAAGTGCTAAACAGATTGGAAAACATCTTCCTAACTTTTGATTAAGCTATAACATACACAAAGGACACAAATATTAAGTGTACAAATCAAAAACATTTTAAATGCACACACAGGCCTGTGTTAGTAGCTCCAGGATAAGATTTAAAACAATTATAAGCACCCAGAAGTCTCATTTTAGTGCCCTGCCAATCAATAATCCCTCTACCTCCAAGATAATCATCATTCTGACCTCTATCTCCACAAATTAGTTTTGCCTGTTCTTAAACTTCCAAAAAAAATGTGTATTCTTGGTGTCTGGCTTCTTCCACTCAACAGTACATCTGTGAAATTCATCCATGCTGTTGTGTACAGGAGTTGAGATACAGATTTTAATAAATCGCATTCCTGTCCTCAAGGTGCTCATAGTTGATCATATATGGAGAACAAAATGCAAAAAGAAGAAAGGAAGGAAAGGAGGGAGGGAGGGAAGGAGGGAGAGAGGATGGGAAAGGGGAAAGGGAAAGAGGAAGGGAAAGGGGAAAGGAAAACACTACAAGAATGTAGAAGATGGAATGGAAACAGATGGGAAGAGAAGAACTTTGTGAAAAAGTCATCTTCAAAGAGGAGATCTCAGAGCCAAAATGAATTAGTAACAATAAAAATAACAGTTTAAATAATAACAAACTAATGCTCTTTGCTGCATCCCAACAATGAACCAGGTACTAGGCTAAATGCTTCATTTCTTCATCAGATGTAAATTTTACCTCAACTCTACCAGGAAGGTACAGAGCATTCCCATGTCACAGTTTAGGCAGCTGAGACTCAGAAAAGGTAACTAACTCTCCCCAGGTCCTGAAAACATTCAAGGGCCAAAACTAGCTTCTTAGCCCAGATTCATTTAGCTTTAATTAGACTTCAAAAGCCCATATTTTCCCAACATACACCATCTTTTGAGGATGAAAACTAATACTCTATTATGTAAATATTATTCATTTTTATAAATCCAAATGAACTAAATAATGTGTATTATATGGATGGACCACTTCTGTACCTGTAACCATATTCAACTTTCCCAGACAAATAACTTTTTTCAGCTGTAAGAATGACAAGATGCATGTAGACAGAGTTTAAAGTATACTTTTAAGAAGTTTCCAGGGCACCTGGGTGGCTCAGTAGATTAAGCACTCAACTCTTGATTTTGGCTCAAGTCATGATCTCACGGGTCATGAGACTGAGCCCTGTGTCAGGCTCTGCGCTGGCAGCATGGAGCCTGCTTGGGACCCTTTCTCTCCCTCTCTCTCTGCCTGCCTCTCTCTGTCCCTCTCAATAAATAAATAAACATTAAAAGAAAAGAAGTCCCCACAAGTGCCCTCAGCATTCAAGAGTCTCTCAAGGTTTGCCTCCCTCCCTCTCCCCAACAATTTTTGCCACTTCTTCTCCTCCACGCTCCTCCATTAAGTTCCTCCTAATCCTCTTATATGTGCAAACATGTGGTAGCTGTCCTCTGCCTGAATTATTTCACTCAGCATAACACCCTCAAGGTCCATCCATGTTGCTACACATGGCCAGATTTCATTCTTTCTCATTGCCATGTAGTATTCCATGGTATAGATAAACCACATCTTCTTGATCCATTCGTCCTCTGATGGACACTTAGGCTCTTTCCATGGTTGGCTATTGTTGAGAGTGCTGCTATGAACACTGGGGTCCATGTGCCCCTATGCATCCGCACTCCTGTATCCCTTGGGTAAATTCCCAGCAGTGCTATTGCTGGGTCATAGGGGAGTTCTATTGTTCATTTTTTGAGGAACCTCCACACTGTTTTCCAGAGGGACTGCACCAGTTTACATTCCCACCAACAGTGTAGGAGGGTGCCCATTTCTCCACACCCTCGCCAGCATCTAAAGTCCTCTGATTTGATCATTTTCGCCACTCTGACTGGCATGAGGTGGTATCTCAGGGTGGTTTTGATTTCTCTTTCCCTGATGAGGAGGGATGCTGAGCATCGTCACTTGTGGGGACGAGCACTGGGTGTTATACGGAAACCAATTTGACAATAAACTATTAAAAAATTTTTTTTTTAATTTTAAAAATTAGAAAAGAAGTCATTTCCAACCCTGGACACGTGGGTCACCCAGTTGGTTAAGTGTCTAGTACTTGATTTCGGCTCAGATCATGATTTCACCATCATGAGACTGAATTGAGCATCGGGCTCCATGCTGAGCATGGAGCCTACATGTAGTTCTCCCTCTGTCCCTCCCCCGCAGCCCCAGCTTGTGTGTGTGCGTGCACATGTGCTCTTTCTCTCTCAAAAAATAAAATGAAGGGGGGGGCGAGGGAGGGAGGGAGGGAGGGAGGGAGGAAGGAAGGGAGGGAGGGAGGGAGTTACCTTCTTCCCTAAAAATCACAGCATTGAACTTTTGGTTCTGGACACCAATGTAACTAAACTTTCACTGGCAGACCAAGAGTTGGCCAAGAAGGGAGGTCAAAACAGAAAAGGAAAGGCAAGAAAGTATTTCTGTCTAGAAATATCAGAGCATCTATTCTTCAGACCAACCAAGGTAATGAGGTAAAAGAGATTCCACCAGTAGAATGATGGTTGTAGGGAATGGGGCCCCCGTGAGAGGTTATCAATCTCAAAAAGGAGATTCACTGGCAAAAACTGCCCTGAGAAAGAGAGTCTGGCATGAGCATTCCTGGCCCAAGGACTTCTGGCCTTTGTCCTCCCATTTCAGAAGACCAGTATCATCTCTCCCTTAGGGATTTAAGTACAGTCATAAAGACAAATGAGAGCCAGTTTCAATTTTGAACCAATTACATTTAAAACTTTCCTAAAGCTCAACCTTAACTAGCTTTGGGGTTAGAAATACAAAAATTCACAAGCCATAGATCAGGAACATTTGAATCTTACCCCAAAAAACCTTGAGAGGGAACATGGGCCTTTTGAGCAGAGAGTCCTTAGTTCCAAATTTGGGTCCCCCGAAACTCACAATTTGGTCCTGCATCGTCTGTTCTTAAGGATATATCACCAGCAACATGTAACTTTCTGCTGCCAGAATAGCCAGACCTATGAGTGTGACATATGTCAATGTGAACTGCATGAGCCCAAGTCCCCTGATGCTCTCCACCTCTCAGAAAGCCAGCGGATCACCCTCCATCCCTTCAGACTAAAAGCTCCAGAAGTAAGTGGCAGAAGACAGAAATGCAACCCAAATCCACCGCAGTTGCTCTGCCACCACAGTTCGCCCCTGCCTGTTTATTCTGAGATACCCATGGGTCACATTTTGGAACAAACTTTAGCTCTGTTTTGACCTACCTCTGAAAAGGTAGTCTAGGGAAGGAAATCAGAAAGGCCGCCTATACTCAAGGAAGAGCAATGAGCCACAGCCAAGGGACAATGTGCGTTGTTTGTAAACAGCAGCCTAAATGTCAGAATCAATTATTCATCATTAAACAAAGCAAATGAGTAACCTATTATAAAACTACTTAATTCTTACTCAAGATTTGGCCCAACAAAAGAGGAAAGCAGCAAGGTGTTAGTCAAAATCTTGAGACTATAAAAGCTCTAGATCAGGTCGGCAAGCCATGAGCTAACAGGCCAAATTCTGGCTGCTGCATGTTTTTATCAATAAAGATTTACAGACACAGATACATTTTTCACATATTACCTGTGGCTGCATTCATGCTACAAGAATAGACTTGAACATAGTCTGCAAAGCCTAAAATATTTACTATCTGTTCTTTACATGAAAAGTTTGCCAACTCCTACTCCATACTTTCAGTACTCAAAGTGTGGTCCGTGAGCCGGGTGCATCGGCCGCATGTGGAAATTTACCAGAAATGCAGAATCTCACGCTCCAGTCCAAACTTACTGAAAATCTGCATTTTAACAAGGTCCCTACGAGACTGTCGTCCACATTCTAGTCTGAGGAGTACTATTCTTTTAGGGCTCTGTTTCTCAAACTTGACTGCCTCATTATTTTTTTTAATAGTTATTGTCAAGTTGGTTTGCATATAACGCCCAGTGCTCATCCCCACAAGTGCTCTCCTCCATGCCCATCACCCCCTTCTCCTCTCCCCCTCCATCAGTCCTCAATTTGATCTCAGCATTCAAGAGTCTCTCAAGGTTTGCCTTCCTCCCTATCCCCAACTATTTTTTGCCCCTTCTTGTCCTCCACGGTCCTCTGTTAAGTTCCTCCTAATCCTCCTATACATGCAAACTTATGGTAGCTGTCCTTCTCTGCCTGACTTATTTCACTCAGCATAACACCCTCAAGGTCCATCCATGTTGCTGCACAGGCCAGATTTCATTGTTTCTCATTGCCATGGAGTATTCCATGGTATAGATAAACCACATCTTCTTGATCCATTCATCCGCTGATGGACACTTAGGCTCTTTCCAGGTTTTAGCTATTGTGGAGAGTGCTGCTATGAACATTGGGGTACATGTGCTCCTATGCATCAACATTTCTGTATCCCTTGGGTAAATTCCTAGCAGTGCTATTGCTGGGTCATAGGGGAGTTCTATTGTTAGTTTCTTGAGGAACCTCCACACTGTTTTCCAGAGGGGCTGCACCAGTTTACATTCCCACCAACAGCATAGGAGGGTGCCCGTTTCTCCACATCCTCGCCAGCATCTAGAGTTCTCTGATTTGCTCATTTTAGCCACTCTGACTGGTGTGAGGTGGTATCTCAGTGTGGTTTTGATTTGTAGTTCCCTGATGAGGAGGGATGCTGAGCATCGTTTCATGTGTCTGTTGGCCATCTGGATGTCCTATGCCTCATTATTATAACAGCCAAGACACAGGAACAACCTAAGCATCCACCAGTGAATCAATGGATAAAGAAGTTGTGGTATACATATATACAAGGGAATATTATTCAGCCATAAAAATGAAGAAATCCTGCCATTTTCTACAGCATGGATGGACCTGGAGTATTACGCTAAGTGAAGTTAAGTCAGACAGGGAAAGACAAATATTGTATCATCTCACTTATATACGTGGGATTGAAAAAACTAAAAAAAAAAAAAAAAAAATCCAAACTCTAGAAAAAGAGATCAGATTCATAGTTACCAGAAACAGGTAGTGGAGGGAAAAGAAAATGAAGGTACAAACTTTCAGTTATAAGATAAACAGGTACTAGGGATGTAATGCACAACATGATGACTGTAGCTAACACTATTGTATGATGTACAAGAAAACTGTTAAGAGAATAAATCTTAAGAGCCCTCATCACAAGCAAAAATTTGTTTCTTTTTCTTCTTTTGTTTAATTTTACCTATGTGAGATAATGGATGTTAAGTAAACTTACTGTGGTAATCACTTCCGAGTATGCAGAAATCAAACCATTATGCTATACTCCTTCAATGTATACAGTGATGGATGTCATTTATAGCTCAATAAAACTGGAAAATACCTTTTTGACTGCTTGTTGCATTCACCTGGGGAGTTGCTTTCTCACTACTGATGGCCTGGGTCTGAGGTAATTCCAGGTTGGAAAGTTTGCAGGAGTTTCCATCTCCTCACAAGGTCACCCCACACAGCTCTCAATGTTATTAGATCCTGAGGGGGTATGCTCAAAAAACCAACCAAGGGTTGGGTGGGGTGCTTGGAAGGAAGGAGAAAGGAAGAGGAGAGGAAGAACCTTTCTCCTCTTCTACTCTGTCATGTTTCCCCATTTCAAGGATACTCTTTCCGCTATGCAATTTTGAATATTTTTAAAGGAAATTAGAATAGGACCTCATTAGAACATGACTTATTATAGATCTGTACAAACTGCTTTTGCCAAACTGTAGCTTGCATTTTCAAAAACCTAGAAGATCTAGTCAAATTTTTCCATATACTTGTAAATTTGTTTTTATAACTAAACATCACAATTAAGCAAAGGCTCTTTTCTGTGTCCCTAAAGGACATAACTTCAGCCTCATCCTTGACTCGACTCTGCTCTAGGACAGGTCTATTTGACTCAGTAGTTTAATTCCTACAAACTCCTGGGAGGAAACTCTCATTAGCTGCATGGTGACTGTCAGTGCTGGGAACACCAGAATAGACCATAGGCAGAAGATCTGCCCCCTTTACCTTAGGTCACCAAGGATGTGCAGTGAAACATGGCCCTTGTCAACATCGAGTCTTTGCTTATGGAATACAGGAAGTCAATATAGAGTATAGAGTGTGTCTATACTGAAAATTAAGTTTATTTGCTAAGGAACTCAAATGTAAAATGGGAAAAAAAAATCTGTCTACGAGAATGGAGCTGGGCTCCTTGTGATTTAGTTCAACTCACCTCCAAACTCTAGTAGAAATTTCTTAGAGCAGGAAGGAAGGTCTCACAGAACTGAAGCAGAGACCTTTCCCCATCACAGCTCAATAGTTAGATCACTCAAATAATTCTGAGTCAATATATACTGGCCTTGAGCTAAGAAAAAGAAATCAGTCAGTAATAAGAAACAACCTAACCAAACAGGAAAACAGCAAAAAATAATAATAATGACACTCAGCGGTCAGGTGTTAAAACAGGCTAAAAAAAGTTCAAAATACTCTAATGTAAACAATGTAAAAATGAACACAGATAAGAGAGGCAAAGGATACTGACTGCAGGTAGCTAGTTGCCAAACATGGCTGCCAACAATAGCTCCTGTCTATGTATGCTCACACTGCTCCTCAAGCCAAGAGATGAAGTCTTTCACCTGCCTTTAAAAAGGGTATATATAGAGTATATACCATGCCACTCTGTTGGAGAAAGAAGCCAGAGGAGGAACATTGAGGTGGCTGACATGAGTGAAGAAGCCACCTCAGATGTCCAGCCATGACCAACACATGAATGCAACTGCATGAGAGACTCCAGATGAGACCAGTAGATGAGCCATCCAGCTTAACCCTACCCAACCCACAGAATCATGAGAAATGATCATAAGGTATCTTCCACTTTGAGCTGGCAAGGTTTGGGGTGGGTGCTACACAGCAACAGATAACCCAAACACAGAGCAATGCAGTAGGTGAGGCATTCTACCTGCAAGAAGAAAATTAAAACCTGTTCTCTTCCTTCTGGCAATTGACTGATCCAGATCCAAAATGAATAGCAAATAACTCTGAACTCCTCTACGAGGAATCAATCCTTCCATAAATTCTTTAAAAAAAAAAAAAAAGGAATTGTGTTTATGTGAAACACCAAGAATGATGGGTATTAAGGAGGGCATTTGTGATGAGCACTGGGTATTACAGCTAAGTGATGAATCCCTAAATTCTATACCTGAAACCAATTATACCACATGTTAACTAACTAGAAGTTAAATACAAACTTGACTGAAACTATCTTCCCCCTTCCCTTCCCTTCCCACAAAGTCTTCTATTAAGTTTCTCAAACTCCACATGTGAGTGAAGTCATATGATATGTCTTTCTCTAGCTGACTTCACTTAGCCTAATACCTTCCAGATCCACCCACATTGTTGCAAATGGCAAGATTTCATTCTTTCCCACTGCCAAGTAGTATCCCATTGTATATATAAACCACATCTTCTTTATTCTTTCATCAGTTGATGGACATTTGGGCTCTTTCTATAATTTGGCCATTGATAGTGCTGCTATATATAAGCAATGAATCATGGGAATCTACTCCCAAAGCCAAGAGCACAATGTATACACTGCATGCTAGCTAACTTGACAATAAATTATATTTTAAAAAATAAAAATAAATAAATTTTTGCAAAAGCTAAAAAAAACCCCACAAACTTGAAAAGAAAAAAAATCAAAATAAAATGTATTTGGCAAAGTTGTCAGCATCCAAATACTATCCAAATACTTCGGTCATGCCACTTTTTCCTAGCACTGCTTCCCTGGACTTTTCCAACCCCAAATGTTTACCTTTGTTCCCAGTGTCATTCACCTTCTTTCTCTAGGTGTTGGGTTGTTTCTCTGGCTCATAAGCAAGATTCTGTCAGAAGTGGATTTGCTGTCACACCCTCAGACCACCTCTACTCGGCTATGCTAGGGTCTAGAAAATAAGAACTAAGAATAGTGGGTTAAATACAATTTCTTTCTCTTTACCCATCTCCACTATCTGCCTGTCCAGTCCGTGGATTATTAATGGAACTGATATTCCCGTACAACTGACTGAGCAGGACAAAGAGCTAGATAAGAAGGGAGTCTCTGACAGCAACAGACGCAACCCCAGAGATAGCAAATAGACACATGCGTCATGGCTATTAGTTTCATCTTGGGCTGGAGAAAGTATCACAAAATGTACACAGAGAACTCGAACATTCCTAATGAACTTTTCTCTCATTCAATTAAAACTCAATATATCAAAACAGATTCTTTTCCGCTAAGTTGTACACCTGAAGCTAATATAATACTATGTGCCAAATAGACTTCAATTCAAAATAATAATTTAAAAAGTGCTTTAAAGGATTCATTTAATATCAAATCAAACTAAACATACGTCTCTAAATGAATTCCTAACATGCTCAATTTGTATTTGGACCAAAAGAGGATAAACTCAGGCATTAAATTTCCCCCACTCACCCCAAGAATAAAAGTAATAAATATTCCCTGTAATATTTTAAATGTAGCTCTCTGCTTTGGGCCTCTGGAATTTCATTTGAAGGCTATCATGGCATTTTCCCAAATGCTTTCAAAGTCCTACAACCAACCAATCCCTCAACCTAAAATAATACTGCCCAATAAACTCTTAAAAACTAAACGCTTTTACAGTACCATATCCAAACTATTACAGGTGGCTGATATTGTTAAAATTTTTAAATACTGGGGCGCCTGGGTGGTTCATGATCTCGCGGTTCGTGGGTTCAAGCCCCGTGTCGGGCTCTGTGCTGACAGCTCAGAGCCTGGAGCCTGTTTCAGAGTCTGTGACTCCCTCTCTCTCTGACCCTCCCCTGCTCGCTCTCTCTCTCTCTCTCCTAGAAATAAATAAAACATTTAAAAATTTTTTAAAAAAATATAACCTCTCAAAAGTGAATCAGGAGGAAACAAAAAATTTGAACACACCAATTACCAGCAATAAAATTAAAGCAATAAGCAAAAAACTCCCAAGAAACAAAATTCCAGGACCAGAGCTTCACAAGCGAATTCTACTCAACATTTAAATAACTTCTAATACCTATTCTTCACAAACTATCCCAAAAAACAGACGAAGAAAAGCTTCCAAATTCATTCTATGAGATCAGCATTATCTTGAGACCAAAACCAGACAAAAACACTACAAAAAAAGAGAACAAAAGGCCAATATCTCTGATGAACATAAATGCAAAAATCCTTCACAAAAATATTAGCAAACTGAACCCAACAATACATTTAAAAACTCATTCACCATGATCAAGTAGGATTTATTCCTGGAATTCAACTGTGGTTCAATATTTAAAAATCAATCAACATGACATATCACATCAACCATAAAGGATAAAAACCTTAGGTTCATTTCAACAGATACATGAAAAGCATGTGACAAAGTACAACATCCATTCATTATTTTAAAAACCCTCATCGGGTAACCTGGCTGAGGTGTCCAACTTCGGCTCAGGTCATGATCTCACAGGTTATGGGTTCAAACCTCGCATCAGTTTGGTGCTGACATCTCAGAGCCTGGAGCCTGCTTCGGATTCCATCTCACCCTCTCTCTGCCCCTCCCCTGCTTACAGTCTGCCTCTCTCTCTCTCTCTCTCTCTCAAAAATAAACAAACACTAGAAAAATTAAAAACAAAAACCTTTATCAAAGTTGGTTTAGAGGGGGCCACCTCGGTGACTCAGTTGGTTAAGTATCCAACTCTTGATTTCGGCTACGGTCATGATGTCACAATTTGTGGGTTCGAGCCCTGGTGTCAGGCTTGGTAGTGACATGGTGGAATGTGTTTAGGATCTCCTCTTTGCTTCTCTCTCTGACCCTCCCCAACTTGAATGCATGCATGTGCTCTCTCTCTGTCAAAATAAATGAACATTTTCTTAAAAAGTAAGTTTAGGGGAAACATACCTCAACATAGTAAGAGCCATATATGAAAAACCCATAGGTTACATCATCCTCAATGGGGAAAACCTGAGGGCTTTGTCCACTCTCACCACTTTTATTCCACATAATACTGAAACTCCTAGCCTCAGCAATCACACAAGAAAACCAAATAAAAGGGATCCAAACTGGTAAGAAAGAAGTAAAACTTTCACTATTTGCAAATGACATGAAACTATATAAAGAAACCCTAAAAATTCCAACAAAAAAACTGCTAAAACTGATCAATGAATTCAGTAAGATCACAGGATACAAAATCAATATACAGAAATCTATTGCATTTCTATACACTAATAATGAAGCAGCAAAACCAGAAATTACAAAAACAATTGCATGTACAGTTGCACCAAAAATAAACTTAACTAAGGAGGTGAAATAGTTTTTACTCTGAAATCTACAAAATACTGTGAAAGAAATTGAAGACAACACAAACGAAATGGAAAGATAGTCCATGTTCACGCATTGGAAGAACAGCTGTTGTTAAAATGTCCATACTACCTAAAGCAATCTACAGATTTAATGCAATCCCTATAAAATACAAACAGCATATTTCACAGAACCAGGACAAATAATCCTAAAATTGGTAAGGAACCACAAAATACCCTGAATATCCAAAGCAATCTTGGAAAAGAAGAATAAAACTGGAGGTATCACAATCCCAGATTTCAAGATATACTACAAAGCTGTAGTAATCAAATCAGTATGGCACAGACACAGAAACAGACACATAGATTGATGGAACAGAATAGAGAGCCCAGAAATAAACTCGCATTTATATGGTCAATTAATCTTGTACAAAGGAGGCAAGAATATGCAATAGGAAAAAGTTTCTTTAACAAATGGTTTTGGGAGATATGTCTGGGAAGCAACATGGAGAAGAATGGGACTGTACCACTTTCTTACACCATACACAAAAATAAACTCAAATTAAGGACCTAAATGTGAGATATGAAACCATAAAAATCCTAGAAGAGGGTACAGGCTGTAATTTCTCTGACACTGGCGATAGCAACATTTTTCTAGGCATGTCTCCTCAGGCAAGGGAAACAATAGTAAAAATAAACTACTAGAACTACACCAAAATAAAAAGCTTCTGTACAGTGAAATAAACAATCAACAAAGTCAAAAGACAGCCTATGGAATGAGAGAAGATATTTGCAAATGACATATCCGATAAAGGGTTGGTATCCAAATTATATAAAGAACTTGTACAATTCAATACCAAAAAACCAAAATAATCCACTTAAAGATTGGGCAGGTGTGCATGGGTGGCTGAGTCAGTTGAGCATCTGTCTCTTGATTTAAGCTCAGGTCATGATCTCATGGTTCGTGGGTTCAAGCCCTGTGTTGGGCTCTGTGCTAACAGCATGGAGCTTGTTTGGGATTTCTCTCTGTCCCTCTCTCTTTGTCCCTCCTCTGCTCACATTCTCTGTCTCTCAAAATAGATAATTTTTTTTTTATTATTGGGCAAAAGACATGAACAGACATTTCTCCAAAGAAGACATACAGATGTTCAACAGACACATGATAAGATGCTCAACATCACTTATCATCAGGGAAATGCAATTCAAAAGTACCATGATATATTACCTCACACCGATCAGAATGGCTAAAATCAACAACACTAGAAACAACAGGTGTTGGCAAGGATGTGGGAAAAAAAGGAGACCTGGTAGGAATGCATAGTAGTACAGTTACCGTGGAAAACAATATGGCGGGCCCTCAAAGACTTCAAAATAGAATCACTATAGGTAGCATCCATTAATTCCACTACTGGGTATTTACCCAAAGAATACAAAAATATTAATTCAGAAAGATATATGGACCCCTATGTTTACTGCCTTATTATTCACAATAGCTCAATTGTGGAAGCAGCCCAAGTGCCCATCAATAAGTGCCTGGATAAAGAAAAAGTGATACACACACACACACACACACACACACACACACACACACACACACACAAACGGAATATTACTCAGCCATAAAAAAGAATGAGACTGTCATTTACAACAAGGATGGATGTGAGAGTATAATGCTTGTGAAATACATCAGAGGGAGACAAATATCGTATGATTTCACTCATATGTGGAATTTAAGAAACAAAACAAAGAAAAAAAAAAGACAAACCAAAAAAGAGACTTTTAACTATAGAGAACAAACTGGAGGTTGCCAGAGGGGAGGTGGGGTGAATATGGGTAAAACAGGTGAAAAGGATTAAAAGTTCACTTATGGTGATAAATACTGAGCAATGTATAGAACTGTAGAATCACTATAATGTACACCCTAAATACTGTATGTTAACTATACTGGTATTAATAAAAAACTGCTTTGGTACCTTTGGAGGTATTAAGAGACCAACTCATAGCACAAATTAAAAAAGACAGATACTCAGGCCACCTTTCAGCAGTTTATGTCAGTATAAACTATGGATCACCATATTCAAGTTGTTTGTTGATAAGGGAAAATCTTTTTTATAGAACAATTCCAGCTAATAAATACAGACAGAATGACAGACCTAGAAAATTACTAGATGCAATACCTAATGAACTCATGTACCTATGTGATATTATGAATGACTATAAAAATAATTATTAGGCCAGTGGTTTTCAATCCTGGCTGCACATTTACATCTCCTAAGGAACTTTAAAAACATGCTGAAGCCCCAGGGAGTCTGGATGCCACTGTCTTGGGGTGCCGCCTAAGCATCAGGATTTTCTTAAAAGCTTCCTAGGTGAGTCTAAGACACAGTCAAGAAAGAGGATCACTGCCTGAGGTGAAACGTTGATGGGTAAGTTAAAATGGAAGGATCAGGCTGACCAGACCCAAGCCTTCTGATCAACCTCCACCCTGGGACCGGGGCAGCCCATCATCACAAGCCTACTGCAAGGCCACCACAGGAAGCACACAGTGCTGCCATTGAGTCTTCCTGCCAAAAAAAAACTGAATGTGAATCTCATCAAGCCTCTAGATTCAATTAACAGGAAATATAAAGGACAGAAGAACACGTTCAAACACTAGGATACAATCAGCCAAATCAAGATTGTTGAAAACTCTACCAGACAAATGACACAAGTTTTTCAAGAGATAACATTCATAGATAAGCAGGGGTGGGAGCTCTTAAAAGTTTTGAAGGTTAACTGCAATATGTATACTTTGGTTGGATACTGATTTGAATGAACTGTTTTTTTAAAAAAAGAAACAAACATGTTTTGGACAATTACAGAAAACTGCACATAGGCTACTAATTAATGAGATATTGTCAATGTCGTTGGGTATGTTCCTAGTACTGTGCTTAGTTAAAAAAATGCTTATCTGTTGAAGATACACAATATGTTTATAGTAAAATGATGTTGGGGATTAGCTTTTGAATTCTCAAGCATAAAAACAGGTGGGGCGGGGAGTGCATGAAATCAGAATGCAAATGAAGCTCACTGGTGAGGCTGGATGAGGAGGACCTGGGGATCTATTAGGTACACTTTCACGTACATTTAAAAATTTCTGTAATAAAACGTTTAAAATTTTTGAACAGAGTGCAAGTCAATAAAGGTTTACTTTGTACCTCCATCCCCAAAGAAAACAATTTAATTGACATTAGCTTTCTCTCTCAATTTTAGGAGACTATAATGGCACATCACATTATTTGGTGAGGAGGAAATAAGAGGAAATATACTTCCTTCCTTAATCCTGCCAAATGCTCTGTGAAAATGGTAGTTTAACATTCTCATTTCATGGGTAAAGAAATCAAGGTCCCCCAAAATATGTCTTTCTTGCCTATGTGTTTGGTGGAGACATGATCCTTACTAAGGTCTGCCCAGTAGCCACAGAAGGGAGTGTCAGATGATGTTAGGTTCTGAGCTTACAAGTACCAGCCAGCCAGCCACAGTTCTTCCCTCACAGTGGTCACTTCAACTCAGTACTCTAGATTTGGGGAGAGAGTTTTGTAGTGAGGAGTAAACACTAAGATACTTGTTCCGAAGTTGAGAGAAGACAGGAAGTCTTCGCTATCAGAAATGCTAAAAAAGGTTACTCTGTTATTCTCTTCCCAAGACAATAAATGAGGAAATGGATTAATAAAGATGAAAGGATACATGTTACAACATTATGTTGAGTGAAACAGGCTAGACATGAAAGGTCTCATATTATAGGATTCCACGTATATGAAATATGCAGAATAGGTGAATCCATACAGAGAAAGGAGACTGGTGGTTGCCTGGGGCTAGGAGAAGGCAAGAATGAGGAAGGACTGCTAATGGGTATGAAGTTTCCTTTTGGAGTAACGGAAATGTTTTGGACTAGACAGAGGTGATGGGTGCACAACATTGTGAAAGTACTAAAAGCCACTGAATTGTAGCTTTAAAATGGTTATAATTTTAGGGGCGCCTGGGTGGCTTAGTCGGTTGAGCATCCGACTTTCGCTTAGGTCATGATCTCGCGGTTCGTGGGTTCGAGCCCTGCGTCGGGCTCTGTGCTGACTGCCGGCTCAGAGCCTGGAGCCTGTTTCAGTCTGTGACTCCCTCTCTCTCTGACCTTCCCCTGCTCACACTGTCTCTCTCTCGGAAATAAATAAAACATTAAAAAAATTTAAAAAATGGTTATAATTTTATGTTATGTGAATCTTACTAAATTTTTAAAAAATAAGGGAAAAAAGCATGAGAAGCTACGGGAGGAAAGAACTATGAAACAGAAATGATAAAGATTTAAAGGTTGTTTGGAAGATACACTCAACAGGATTTGAGTGCTTCCAGTTGGCTGGGAGGGAAGATTCTTGGGAGTCTGAATAGCTGGCTGTAGCCCATGGAATGAAGTAATGTGCACTGAGGATAACAAGGGACCTTAGAAAGAATGGGAGCCCAGTGAATGTTCAATATCATCTGGTTTCCTCTTTTTTAAAAGAACAACAGTAAATCAAGGTATACCCTAAATACAGTGTAACTGGGTTATAACAAGGCACTGCTAAATACCTCATGATCTCTGAGCAGGCAAAATGGAGAAACTGGAGGGTGGTTTCATGGAGTTGATCAAAGTAGAACAACTAGACTAAAAATCTACTCGTTAGTAAATTACTTAGCACCTAACAAAAGACCTGCCACAGAGCAGATTCTCCGTCAATCTGCTCAATAGATGAATCTGGAAGGCATCTCTAAAGGATAAGCAAATAGACCAATTCCAGCCCCATTTGTAAGCATGCTCATTAATAGCCCAGAAAATCATTCAAATAAAAAAGCAGATTTATCAGATTATGAATCATTTAGAAGTGGAGACAGTAGTTGATACACTGAGTGACACACGTGAGATTTTTAATGGTTTTTTAGGATCCTATTCTAAGAAATTAGTTCTGAATGCAGGAAAAGCTTTATTTATGCACAAAATGTTTATCATAATATCATTAACAGCACAAGCTAAGTATCCCACTATGGAGAACTGTTTAACTAACTTCCTGTACAACCAGTGGAAAAAATATCCAGTAACAGTGAAAATTCTCATAAAGAAAGACTGGATGATGGAATTAACAACAATTTTTTTTCTTTCTACTTTTATACTTTCAAGATTTTCTTCAACGAAGGGGAAAAATAGTTGGGGAGAGGGAGGGAGGCAAACCATGAGAGACTGTTGAATGCTGAGAACTGAGGACTGATAGGGGTGGGGGAGAGGGGAAGGGGGGTGATGGGCATGGGGGAGGGCACTTGTTGGGATGAGCACTGGGTTTTATATGTAAACCAATTTGACAATATACTATTTAAGAAAAAAAGGATTTTCTTCAATGAGCATAGTTTTTTGTAACAAAAATAAACACACAGAAGATCCAGAAATGTATATATTTTTAAAAGCTGAGCCATGAACCAAAGATAAATGGATTTAAACAAGAATAAACATGAAGCTCTGGGATGAGAGGTTAAAAAACAAAGCCAAGTTTAGGGCTGGAGCAACATGGCTTAACAATAGTTCCTGGGAGATACAAAAAAAAGACCTGGACATTAACTGACCATAAATTCATTATAAGCCAACAGAGATATGGCTGAGGAGAAATGTCAGCCATAATATAAACTTCGGATTTTTTATGTAATTTGTATGCAAAACAAAGGCAGTAATAATATTCCCATTGGGCTGTGTTAGTCGGACTATGTCTAGAATATTGTGCTGAGCTCTGAACTGGAGCTTTAAGAAAAGATGTTGAAACCTGGACAGCAGCCAGAAGGCTGAAGCATCACAACCACAACCTGGAGCAGTGATTCTCACACTGGCTGCATCAGAATCACCTGGAGGGCATGTTAAAATGCAGATTCCTGGGTCCCCTCCCAGAGTTTCAGATTCTAGAGATCTGGAGTAGGACCAAGAATCTGCATTTCTAGCTACTTCCTAGGTGATGCCGATGCTGCTGGTCTGCGTACCACACACGGAGACCCACTGGCATTGTGGATAAAAGCCTAGAGCAGACTGCCAAGGACAGAGTTCCAGCTCTTCCGCCTACTAGCTATACGGCCTTGGGTGAGCATGCACCCTTCAGTTTCCTCATTTGGAAAACAGAAAATTTTGACCTGCCTTATGTGGGCATTATGGCACTATAGTAGTTAATATTTGCAAGGCATTTAGAACATCCAGCCTGGGATATAATGTTTGTTAATTTATTAGGAACATTAAAGACATTTCATCTGAAATAGAAACACATTAAATATCTTCGAATACTAGAAGGCCTTTTTACATGGAAGATTTATTCTGCACACTTCCTGGGGAAAGACATGCAGTCAAGATTAGAAGTGACCTAGAAGGAGTGTATGGATCTCTATCAAGAAGGGCTTTTCAGTAGACAGAACAGCAGTGGAGCAGATGGCCTATCTGGGTTCTGATACTCATCAGGGCACTCTCTTCCCTTGCTAGAAATGTGAGGAGGTCTACAGGCTTAACCTCTATACTGTACTTCCTGTTGAGGCTAGTGAGAAGAGATGCAATTATGAAAGCTGCTACCTTGGCCAGAATGTGCAATGTAAGGCAGAGACATGGAATCGGAGAGAGCCAACTAGCTCATGACGGCAGCACATGTGAGCCAGGGATCCAAAGGGAATGGGGAAGGATGCTGGAAGATGTTTACATGCTGTGTGTCCCTGGAGGAGCAATGGAGTAGAGGCAAGAACTACACATTCTTGAGCACATGCAGTCTTGAATTTATAACAGGGAAGGTCAGGAGACAGTTTGACAAAAGCTTTTCCCTGTCTTTTCTTCCACAGAACAACCTAAAATGAAAATGTGAAATGAAGCAAGAGTGAAGGTATCAAGGGAAAGTGAGCTGTGTGCAGAGCTGTTGAGATCTGCAAGGAAGAGCCACAGGAAGCCTTACCCATAGGCTACAAGGACAATGGCAGTGATGAGAAGGGAGGCACAGAGAGGGCAGTGCCTGAGTCAAGCGCACCCACAGGGTTTGGGCTCCTTAGAATCTTCCTCCCTTGGATTAGGAGGAACTTAACAGAGGACCAAGGGGGAGAAGGAGAGCGGAAACGGTGGGGGAAAGGGAGAGAGGCAAACCATGAGAGACTCTTGAATGCTGACAAAACTGAGGACTGATGGATGTGGGGGGGAGGAGGGATGGTCATGGAGGAGGACACTTGTGGGGATGAGCACTGGGTGTTATGTGGAAACTAATTTGACAATAAACTATTTGTAAAAAAAAAAAAAAAGAATCTTCCTCCCTTACAGTGGCATCCAGGAGCACTTTGTTTCTCCATTGCATTAACTAAAATTTCTCCCCATCTGCCCAGCACCCACATTCCTGCTGTCCTTTCCCAGGAGAGTGAAAGCCCCAGGGAAAGGAAGCCACTAATCGTCTTTGAACCTGCAGCTCCTGCTCCAGCACCTGGCACATCATGGGTTCTGAAACCATTTGTGAAATTGAATTTGAAGTGATGCTTGCATGGAGATGCAGTGAAGTGCCTTCAGGAAGGATGGAAAGAGCGCATACCCCGGGAGCTATGCCCTAGTTGCGGATCCCGAAGAGCAGATCTGAGACAAGGACTGGAGTATAAGCAGTTCATCTTGCAAGTGAAAGAAACATCAAACACCAGGAAGGGACCAGAGAAGTGAGAAGGGCAAGGCAGGCTGTTAGTAAAGGTTTTGAGCCAGCTGCCCATGTGAGCAAGTGGAGCTTACCCCACTGGGGGAACTTTGGGAGACCATGTTGAACATATACTTGAGGGAGGAGAGGGCTGCAACACATACACAGCAACTCCCATCAGTCACTGCGTGTGCTCATTCTCCAGACCGCTGGGCCCTTTGTATGAGTGGCACAGCAGGTTCCAATGGTAAGAGAAAGCTCTTGGGCAAAGTGCAGGCGCCTATAGCTGGAGGTCAGATAGATGTGCAATGAAATGGTAATGGCATGGCACTGGGCCTCCTACCGCCACACCAGGGCTCAGCAGGTCTGGGGTGACCCAGGAACTTCATCTCTAATGCACCTCTGCCTTCTCTACCACGAAGGACAAAGGTGAGTCACCAAAGACAACTATCAGCCTAAAGATAGCACCAGAGTAGACCATGAAACAAACTTCACTAACTAGCCTGTTTGTACCATTTGTTTCTCATATATTTACCTTCCCATAATCTGCTGCCCTTGGAAGTCTAAAACCTCTTTCCTTTTTCATTTCACTGCAAATTTAGTATTCTTTGTTAAAGATGCTATCTATGTAAGCCGGGGCTCTCAGCCACCTCTTTGAGTTATTCATTTTTCTGAGTTTCTCTAATGTATGTATGAGATATACATGTTAATAAACTTCAGTTTGATTTTCTCTCATTAATATATCCTTTGCTACAGGGAGCCCGGTCAAGTAGTTAGAAGGGTACAAGAAAAGACTATTTTTCATCCCCGAAAGAGTCAAAGCCAAAGAGGTATTGAAATACACTTTTGTTTGGCCCTCTGTAGGAAAACTCTTCCCACCTTGCTCAAAGCCTGTGCCTGAGAGTTACATGCCTGTGGAAATGGGACCATGCAGTATACTTTCAGGAACCCTCTGTACCTACTTTGGCCAAGGTTAAGGCCACTCACAGTATCTTAAGGATACTGCCTTCCTAGGAGTTCATTCCAGGTCTTTTCCTCGAGGTGTAGCCAGGCAAACATAGATCCAAAGAGTAAAGAGCACAAACAAGTATTTCAAGAAGGATCCAGTTTTTGGATACAGAATTCAATCTAGGTGGGGACCAGGTGAATTCAGGAAGCTGCTCCTCCTGATCTGACACAGACCTCTCCAGCAGAAGCCCTGCTCTTGCCACTAAGACAGCCAAAGGCAGTGTTGTATCCCTTTCTGCCAGGCCTCAGAATCGCTAGGTAGTGACCTTGAGATCTTCGTACTCTATTCTGAAAAGGCAAATATTTCAGAAGACATACCCCAAAATAATTTTTATCACTTTACTTACACTCATTCCACATCTATGGTAACTGAAAAAATAAC
The DNA here is from genome assembly GCA_017311185.1 of Proteles cristata cristata. NCBI lineage: Eukaryota > Metazoa > Chordata > Mammalia > Carnivora > Hyaenidae > Proteles > Proteles cristata. Next base: position 51,338 of record JAESUZ010004556.1, read on the forward strand.
TGGCTTCCTATCCTTTGCTGCTAGTTTACAGTTAAAGCATATGCTTGCAGAAAACAGAATCCTAAAGAAAAATCAGTGCCTATTTCATGATATTTAATTTCCAATTGAAACCTACACTGTCAGTTTCACAATACTAAACAACTCATGACTTCTTAAGAGATCAGAGGGGAAAGGCAGGGAGACTGAGATAACAAATTCACCCTTCAAAGGGGCAAAGACATCCTCGTTTATCTTTTACAGTGATCACCCCTAGTGAAGAATATGGCAAAGTCACATCACAACACTTCCATTTTGAAACCATGGTCACTGCCATACAAGTCAAGGTGTTAGGCCTCAACCCACTGTAGGTATCTGGGCCCTCCCCATTCAGGAGGCCTGGTACGAGGGATTGCTTAGGTCAACACCCAATACAGGCAGTGCTGCAATTTGCTGCAGTCCAAAGCTTCATGGTGAGAGGAAGAAAAGCTGCTCCCATTCGCATATCCGAACATTCTTCCAGCTTTCCCAATGGGTTGCCAAGTGACTCAGCATTGGCCCAGTGTGGGCACTATTATTGATGAGAAATCTTCCGCCTGGGTGATATACTGCATACAACACATGCCCAAAGAACAGTGCCAAGTCATACCGGGAAGAGCAGGCAAATTATTCACCTCCACTTTGAATGCAGGCAAATTCTGTCTTAATGCAGAGGCTACTCAGTATCAGAAAGACAAAGCCCTAAGATCTTCAGAGATTTCCACCTAAGATTCAAGGAATTAGTAGGCAGAACCTCTCCTTTCTTGTTGACTATTAAAAGGCAATCAAATTGAGGACAGCAGAGGAAAAGGGCAAGAAAAAAAATAAGTTTTCAAAAACAACCCCAGAGCAGCAAGCTGCATAAACGCCTTCAGCTTCCTAAAATGTTGTCTTTATGAGTCTATGAGCTCCGCCCAGAGGTCATTTCCAGAAATGCATGTTCATTTAATTTGGAAAAAGAAAATCTGCATCTTCTGGGGTCCAGGGCTTGACATGCTTTGGAGCACTGCTGAAAATTCTTGGACAACATTCCTTCTTTCTTGCCTTTTATTAAAGTAACGTCCCTGAACTCTGAAATACAGGACATACTCAGGGAGCCTGGTGAGATCCAGGAGGAAAATTCCCTTTGATACTTGTACCTGTCAAGGAACTAGTTGAGTTCCTGGCAGGTTGAACCCAGCTCAAATAAAGCAGAGTGTTCAAAGAGTACTTTTAGAAGAAAAGGTGACAGCTCTCATTGAAATAAAATAGAAGATTGGAGAACTCAGGGGCAAACAGGAACATGCCTAACACTAGAAGAATTGAGAATAATGTGCCTTCAAGAAGGACCCATCGGCCACCTGCCTAGAAGACCCAACTGTAAGGTGCCTACTCCTTTACGCCACTCAGAAGATCTCCCCCTGAGGCAACCAATCATACTTCCCAAAGAACTGACTGCAGTCTCTGGAACATTCGTCTGGTATCTATCCATTCATCACACACACACACACACACACACCCCTCATCAGTCCACTCCACCCTCCACACAGGTGACCCTCAGTCAATGAGGGATCAGGCTATGATCAAGAGTCCTCAGTGCTCTGAGCTTTCAATTGCCCAGTGCAAGACAAACTGTGTTACGGATATCACAAGCTAACACAGCAAATAAATGAAGCCTTCAAAAAACAATAATATGTTGGTGCCAAAAGTTTCATCTACCATCTGGAGAGCTTCTCATCACAGCCCGCATGCTCCTGCCTTCATCCACTTGTGCCGCACATTACTTGAGACAGCTTTGACAGATTCTCGAGGGGAAAAATCCAACTTCCCCTTTGTCTTCTTCCAACACCTGCCACCCCCAGCCACCCAAGTTTTTTCTTCACTTTAAACAGTGAACAGCCCTTTCACGTCTATTGAGAAAAATATCTATGGGAATATTTATCCATCTCTGGAGTACTAAAACTCTAGAAAATACCCTTGCTAAGACTCTGCATGTTCTCATTTTAATAAGGCTAAGCATTCTCTGAATGTTACCCTCTTAGGGTTTTTTTTTTTTGTCTGTTTAATAGGCCTTATGTTTTTAGAGTAGACTTAAGTTCACAGTAAAACTGAAAAGAAAACACAGAGATTTCCCATAAAACCCCACCCTGACACATGCATGCCCTCCCCCATTAACAATATTCCCCAAAAGATTGAGACTTTTGTTACAATCACTGAACCTACATTGATACATCATTACCACCCAGAATCCATAGTTTACTTAGGATTCACTCCTGGTGTTGCACTTCCTATTGGTCTGGGCAAATGTATGACAACATGTATCCACCCATTATAGTATCATACAAAGTAGTTTCACTGCCCTATCCTCTCCCTCTGGTTTTTGACCATAGGGCAAAAATATCTGTACTCAGCATGACTCAGAATGACTCTGAGCCATGTTCTCCAGGCTTGCCTAGCACTAAAACTCACCAGGGAGACTGGCTAAAATCACAAATGTTCACACTGCACCTTCAATCCACTAAATCAAACCTTGCAGGGGAGGGGCCCAGAAAGCTATAGAGCATTTAGGCATCCCAGAGGATTACTATCATCAGCAAACTTTCAAAATACATGTCTAAAGAAGTGCTCCTACTTCAGAGTCTCCCAGACTCAGAGCAGCATCCATTAAGAATGCAGCAGGGATTCCCTACCCACTTGAGCTTCAGCTCCATCTGAACACCTGGAGTTCAAGATGGATCTGATTGTTTGTTTTTAGTATTAGCATGGCTGCCAAATACTTCTCTCACTTCTTGCTCTCCCTTGTTGCACAAGGCCTACCGAGTGTCCACTGCTACTAGAAAACATTTTTTGTCTTCTGACACAATGCTCTACCACTGGTCTGCAGTTTATAAGCATGCTATTTGGATCATCAGAGCAAAGTAAGTGATGGTTAGGAAGCAGACCTGCTTGGTTACAGGAAAAGATCTTCCCGAAGACATTTGTGTACATTGTGCACAAAGCAGAAGGACACACAGCCAGTAAAGGTTTTTCTTCTTTGTGCCTTGAGGGCTTTTCTGGCAGCTGCTCCCCATGGCTCCCCACTGCTCTACATTCTGCCACAGCCAATGACGGCTTGTGGCAAAATTCGCGGGGCAGCAGGCCATGCAGCTCTTAGAAACAGCAACTAAGAGAGGAGGCAAGGCTGCATTATAAGGTGTTGGAAATGCGGTTTGAGAAAGGAAAAGGGCAGATCTTACTTTCTCTTATCTCCTAATGATGAAATCTATGCATTCATCCCCAAACAGACATCTAACTCTGGAGTCATTCAGAGTCAAGAGTTCAGTCAATATAAAAATCAGGTACAGAAGAGACGCCTAGGTGGCTCAGTCACTTAGGTGTCCACCTTCAGACCAGGTCATGAGCCTGTGCTTTGAGTTCGAGTCCCACATCAGGCTCTGTGCTGACAGCTCAGAGCCTGGAGCCTACTTCAGATTCTGTGTCTCCCTCTCTCTTTGCTCATCCCCCACTCACATGAACTCTCTCTCTCAGAAATAAATGAACATTTCACTGAGGAGGGCACTTGTTGGGATGAGCACTGGGTGTTGTATGGAAGCGATGAACCACAGGAATCTACCCCCAAACCAAGAGCACACTGTACACACTGTATGTTACTCAACTTGACAATAAATTATATTTAAATAATTAAAAAATAAAATTACAGTATAAGCAAAAAATTAAAACATAAGAAAAAAATAAATGAATATAAAAAAATTTTAAATCAAGTACACAATACTGAACATGAAAATGTATTAAACAAAAAAAGTGTTTTATCAAAAGGAATCCTTACCTTTTCTTTGGCTTTCTTTTTTGTCCCTGCATCCATCCACTCATTTTCTTTCTCTAGCATGTCAATAAAGGCCCAGCGAACACCCTCAATCAATTCCTCCATCTATAAGGAAATACCCAAAGAGACGGGTCAAAACCGAGAAGCTTCAAACAAGGTTTTCTTTTAATGTTTATTCATTTTTGAGAGAGACTGACAGAGCACAAGCAGGGGAGGGGCAGAGCAAGAGCAAGATACAGAATCCAAAGCAGGCTCCAGGCTCTGAGCTGTCAGCACAGAGCCTGACACAAGGCTTGAACCCTCAAACAGTGAGATCATGACCTAAGCTTAAGTCATATACTTAACCAAGTGAACCACCCAGGCGCCCCAAAACAAGGTTTCTGAGCCATGAGAAATAGTTCAGTGCCAAACATGCTGGGAAAGAGGTTCATGTCACCTTGACTCCAAGCTCTGGCAACATTTCTTTCCCCAGGAAAATGCCCTTTGTCCCCCATTACTAGAAGATAACGAATCATTCCTTTGCAGAGAATGATTTGATGGTCCAGCTGTAAAATGATTACATGGGGAAAGGAATTCACTATAGGTTATCGCTACCTAGTAACTGACCTTTCTATACTTAAAATTAAGCTATCCTTAACAAGGTGGCAACAAATTTCAATAGTTAATAAGGATTTGAGAGAGACAAGCAAAGACATGGCTTTGTATTTCAGGTGGGTATTGCAGAAAAAAAGTGAGTTAACAGTTGAAAGAGACACTGTTAAAAGGGAAACCCCAAAGGACACTTCCCCAGTATAAATCAGACTTATGTCAGGACCCCAGTTCTTCCCAAATTTAGTTCCAGTGGTCAAACCAAATGCTTGGCTGTTTTCTATAATCCTCCTCATCTCCTCTCTATTCCCTTGAAGCTTAGAAAAGTCTTAGGTTATTTCAAATCTAAAATGGTAGGTCTAAAGGGGGCTGCTCCAGAAGAGCAGTCTTCTGAAAGACCTATTTCAAAACGTTTCAACAGTGAGACCACACACCCACATTGATGGTGGGTTCACCCTGGCTTTTCTTCCCATGTTTATGGGTCAGCAGAGAGAATGAGGAAAAGGGTGATTCTAACACTTGCTTTCAGAGGCCCACACAGGGTAATCTGGGGAAGCCTTGCCTGTATATGGGTGCAAACCTCGCAAAATTCCATTCCCTTGCAGAGATGCTTTGATTTTCTTGGTATGACATTCAAGAAAGAATACTAGGTTTGGCACCAGAATTAAATTTTTCATTTGAGATTATAGGGTTGTAAATCCATTTTTAGCATTAACTCTAGAAGAAAAGTTTAGATGTTTCCTTGGTTCTATAATGAATTGTCGGCACAAAGCTCAAAATAATTTTTTTTTCTGTTTAATAAGTTTTCAGCTATGTTTTCAGTTCAATAACAGTTGTAGGGAACCAGAACTGTAAATCAGTGGGCTGGGTTCCATCGTATGTAAATAAGAACAAACAGCAGATGGAAGGGGGTGGGGGGAATTTCACAGCTATTTCTTCCCAACTTGGTAAAAACATTAAGGGAAATCTCAACTTGGGATTGGGGCATGGCTAAAAACACGAAATGACAGGAGAGCTGAGGTCCTTTAAAATTATTAAGTCAATGGTTCTCAACCTTGTCTACACAATGAGATCTCTGAGGGGAGTTTTAAACAATCTTGAGGGTGGGAAGTCAGGATGCTAATGTCATTATTCCAAAAGTCCCCCCAAATGATGGTAATTTGCAGCTAGGGTGGAGACCCACTGGTCTAGGGGAAGCTAGTGACTTTATGGATAAAGAAAATAAGAGTCAAGAGAGTCCATGGTCTGTTCCAGCTCTTATAGCTGAGGAGGGTCAGAGCCAAGACGCAACCACAGAGCTGAATGGACAGCTGTGAGCTCAGAACTTCTAGGAACAACAGAGGTGTGCCTCATAAATGAGAGGAAAATGCCAGGGAAGTAAAAGGTAACCAACAGAGAGATGCAGAAGTCACTGTTTCAAACAGAAAACCCACACAAGACAGACGTTAAAATGACAAGGAACTCTCCAGCAACTGCATTTTTTGCCTGTGCAGTCACTAGCACCCCTAAGTCTTTATGATCCCATCACAAAGCAATGCACATCAACCTGCCCATCATTTTCACATAAGAAATCATATCTTCCCAAATTAACTAAGGAGAGGGCAATTAGAGTGGGGAAAAGTGGGTAAATTAATTTGGGAGAGACTCAGTGACCAAATCAATGGAACCAGGTGATTAATTTTATGTGGGGAGGTGAGCAAAGTGGGCAGAGTCAGACTACTTCCCAGACTTCAGGCAAGGGCAACTAGGTGAATGCTGCTGCCATTTTCTAAGTTTGGAGATGCTGGAAGAGAAAGAGGGCTGGAGACAAAAGCCACACCTCAGGAGGAGATGCATGGGAAGTGGAGACAGCAACTCTGGACAACCCAGTCAATGAGTTTCTCTATGAGGGAGCAAGATTTCCTATCCCCTTCAAGGGAACTTGTAACATGAGACAGATCAATAGGAGAAAATCAAATTTAATAATGTATGTACAGGGAATCCCCCCACAGATGTGGAAATTCCAAAGACAGGCAAGATGAGGTACATACATGTCATCCTGAACTAAAGACGAAGGGCGAAGGGGTCTGGGACTTCCAAGGAAAGGAATGCATTTCACGCACAATAAGAACAACAGAGGTTTGGTAATTAGATGTTTGCCCTACCATATACATGGGTCAAATAAAATTCACCTCTGTTAATAACCCTTATTCTAGGAAAGACTCCGAATTAAGATTCTTCTGTGTGGTTAAAGGAGGGACAAAAATTTCTTTGGAGCCTATAGGGTCTCAAGTGCCTTCAGCTCAGAATAATCTCCGTACCAAAGTAACCCACTTTGGGGCAGCCTGCCCTTGGCCTCTACACTGAGAAAGACAAAAAACAAAGATAAGGCAGAGATGGATGTGGAATTAAGAGAGGAGTCTGAGGGTTTGGGGCTTGGATTGTATGCGTACGTTTGTTGCTACTGCTTCTGTTGTTGTGGTTGCTGACCATGTGAGAGATTTAACTGTGTTTAAATATCAATGGAAATGCAACAATAAGAACACAACCAAACTGATTTTAAAATGAGATGAAGACATTAACAGACACCTCCCTAAATAAGAACTATACATATGGTGCCTGGGGGGCTCAATCAGCTGAGCATCTGACTCTGGATTTTGGCTCAGGTTTGTGGGATTGAGCCCTGCATCAAGCTGTGCACTGACAGCATGGAGCCTGCTTGGGATTCTCTTTCTCTCTCTACCCCTTCTCTCTCTCTCTGTGTGTCTGTCTGTCTCTCTCTCAAAATAAGTGCATAAACATTAAAAAAAAAAAAAGGAAGATAAGAATGCCTCTGTGGCTCAGTCAGTTGGGCACCCAACTTCAGATCACATTATGATCTCATAGTTCTTGAGTTCAAGCCCCACATTGGGTTCTGTGCTGACAGCACAGGGCCTGGAGCCTGCTTTTGGATTCTCCGTCTCCTTCTCTCTGTCCCTTCCCCACTTGCACTCTGTGTATCTCTCTCTCTCAAAAATAAACATTAAATTTTTAAAAATAAATAAGGAAGAGATACATATGACAAGCATATGAAAAAATGCTTCCTGTCATATGTCCTCAGAAAAATACAAACTGAAACAACAATGATATACCACTACCTACCTACTAGAATGGTCAAAATCCACAACACTAACATTACTAAATGCTGCTGAGGCTGTAGAGCAACAGGAACTGTCATTCACTGCTGGTGAGAATGCAAAATGGTAGAGCCATTCTGGAAAATTCCAAAAATGGAAAACAGTTTCTTACAAAACTAAACATACTCTTATCAAAAGAGCCAGCAACCATGCTCTCTTGTATTCGCCCAAAAGTTAGAAACTTATACCAACCAAAAAAACCTGCACAAGAATGTTTATAGAAACTTTATTAGCTTCATTCATAATTGTCAAATCTCAGAAACAACCAAGATATGCTTCAGTAGGTGACTGGAAAAACAAGCCATGGTCCATCCAGACAATGGAATAGTATTCAGCACTGAAAAGAAATGAGCTCTCAAACCATGAGATGACATGAAGGAGCCTTAAGTACATATTACTATGTGAAGGAAGCTAATCTGAAAAAGCTACATATTGTATTGTTTCCAAAAATATGACATTGTGGAAAAGGTAAAACTATGGAGACAGAAAAAAGATCAGTAGTTGCCAGGGGGTGTAGGGAGAGCAATGAACAGGTAGAGTACAGAAGATTTTTAAGGTAATGAAAATACTCTGTATGATATCATAATGATGGATACAGGCTATTAAAGTTTTTTCCAAACTCACAGAATGGGTGACACCAAAAGTAAACCCTAAGGTAAACTATGGACTTTAGGCAATATGATGTGTCAGTGCAGGTTCTCTGTTGGTAAAAAAAAGAAAAAAAAAAAAAAGTACCATTCTGAAGAGGAGTGTTGATAATGGGGGAGATTCTGTATGTGTGCGGTCAGGGAGTATATGAGAACGGTTTGTATCTTCCTCTAAATTTTGCTGTAATCTTAAACCTGCTATAAAAAATTAAGTCTTTTTAAAAATTAAAAGGGGCGCCTGGGTGGCTTAGTCGGTTAAGCGTCCGACTTTCGCTTAGGTCATGATCTCGCAGTTTGTGGGTTCGGGCCGCGTCGGGCTCTGTGCTGACTGCCAGCTCAGAGCCTGGAGCCTGTTTCAGTCTGTGACTCCCTCTCTCTCTGATCCTCCCCTGCTCATGCGGTCTCTCTCTCTCTCCTAAAAATAAATAAAACATTAAAAAAAAATAAAATAAAATAAAAATTAAAAAAAAATAAAAATTAATATATATACATTTACTGCCAAAAAGGATCCAGTGAAGAAGAAGAGGCTGAAAATATAGGACAGAAAAAAGATATGAATGCCCCTGAGAGGAAAAGGGGGACAGGAACCCGAGAAGATATGCAAGGATTCACCTTGAACATGAGGCAGGATTATGAGAGAAGAATAAAAACGATGGACAAGAATGCAGAAGAATGGTGGCAGCAGATGGTGGAAGGCTGGGAGTCTTAATATAATGGTGTGTCTTTCCTCCATGAAGTAAGAGCAAGATCTGCTAAAAGGGAGGTTTCTCTAAATAAAAAAAAAAAGAAACTAAAAAGAAAAAAGAAAAAAAAAACAATTTAATTTCTTCACACAAAGCTATTTGCATCCCAGCAGCATGAACATATTGGTAGGAAGAGAGGTATTTAGAGATGAGAACAAAGAGGGCAATGACGGGTTTCCTCCCAGTACCCTAGCCAACAAGTGGTGATAACAGAAAGCACCTAAAAAATCCATAAAAAGCTGAACATGCCCAAGGAAAACACTTGGAGTGAGGAATATGAAAACTTACCTGCTTTCATTATGATTTAAAATAAGTTAATCAAATAAAACAAAGAAAGCATTACCCAAGCAAAAGAGATCTTTAGCAAATCTGTGTTTTGGAATTTTTGGACTTCTATAGTGATCTTCAGATCATTTTTCCCCTATTCTCTTTGGGGCATTTTTATGATGTACCTACTATTGAAATGAAGCTGCACGCTTCCAGATACTGTCCTCTAAGCACTTTGGTTTTGAAGGCTCCTCCCTTGCCATCCCTGGACATTATAACGGCTTTCAAAGTCACTAACATTTTAGGCATTTCTCATAGATACTTAAAGCTCTTGGTCTCGACCCCGTTAACTGACATTCCAAATGGAAATCTTTTTTTTTTTTTTAATTTATTTATTTTCTGAGAGAGACAGAGAGAGCAGGAGAGGGGCAGGGAAAGGAGGAGAAAGAATCCCAAGGAGGCTGCATGCTGACAGCACAGAGCCCGATGTGGAGCTTGATTGAACCCATGAACCGTGAGATCATGACCTGAGTGGAAACCAAGAGCTGGATGCCTAACTGGCTGAGTCACCCAGGCGCCCTCAAAATGGAAATCTTTTAAGATGTGTAGGGACCAAAGGCAGGCTGCTCCAAAATGTGCCACTTTAGCATACTGATTATTTACGATAAAAGGTATTTAAGAGACAGCCTGTGCAAGAAAGAAACTCAGACCCTCCT
>JAESUZ010004557.1:0-124040 GCA_017311185.1 Proteles cristata cristata
TCCCTCTAATTCGGGAGTTTGCTGCCCTGGCCCCCTCCCCACCCCCCGCTGAGACTGAGTCTGGACCTCCAGACCCTCCGCAGAACGCGGGAGTCCTAGGCCCTGGTTCCCTTCCCCCACCCAGAAAGCCAGGAATCGAAACGGTCCCCCTTCTGCCCTCTGCACCCTGGAGTCCAGGCCTCCATTCCCTACCTCCCCCAGGACTCCCGCCAGCCTGAGGGGCTGGACCCTGGTCCCCACTGCCCCACCTGCTCGGCCCCCCCGGGGTGCCGGCCACCCTCCCGAGGAGCCCCAGGCATCCGGTTCCCACGTCGGGCCTTCTTCCATGGCCCCAGGTGCCGCTGTGTTTCCGTCTCTAGCGGCCGGCTGGGCGGGGCCTGCCCCGGGGAAGGAAGGGACCCCGGCAGGTCCGCACCTGGCCAGCAGGTGGCGGTGAGGAGGGGGACACTTCAGCCTCAGGGCTGCTGCTGGGAACAAACGCGGATTCCGGGAAGCCCGGCTCCGCGATCAGGCACAGACACGGTCGGTCTTTGCGAAACACTTTATTGGGGGAGGCGCACACATTCTGACCTTGTCTCAGGCCAGAGAACGACAAGAGAGTGACAGGTGCGCTGGGACCCTGAGGTGGCTCAGATGAAAGCTGCAAAAATGTCCACAGGCCTGCTCCTTCGTGCCTCAGTTTCCCCTCTATGAAACGGGAGGGTTATGTTCCCTTCCGGGTCTGAAACACTGCTGAGAGCGGGACGAAAGCCACAGGGAGGCGGGTCCCCGCTGCCAGAAGCTCCTACCCCACGCCCTGGAGCCACACACGCATCTGCACCAGCCGCGGCCTCCGGAGGGGAGAGGGCGCGGCCCTTCCAGAGCCCTCCGGGCAGAGGGCGGGGAAGCAGAGGGCGCAGCCGGGCTCCGTCGGGCGCGGGGCACGGGCCGAGGAGATGGGAATCCTCTCCGGGCCCCTGGCCAGTCGGGCAATCTTTCTGGGAAAGGGGACAGCGGCCGGGGTCACAGGATTCCCAGGCAAAAAGCTTGGTGGCTGGACAGGCTGGCAAAGAGCGTCGCGGCAGCCTATTCCTCCCGGAGCTTTTCTGGGGCCAGGCTGGCGGCCGAGGGGGCGGGCGCGGCCCTCCTCCGGCCGGGGCCGCCCCCGCCCAGAGCCAGCCCCAGCAGCAGCGCGGCCAAGGCCAGGACGTGCATGCAGAAGTAGACGGACGCCCAGTACCGGACGGTGTCGCCCAGGGACAGCAGCACGAAGCCCATGCACATGTAGTCGTAGGCGCGCATCTTCAGGAACCAGTGCACCCAGTCCCACGCCTTCTGGGCCCCGGGACTGAGCCTCCAGCGCAGGGCCGACTCCAGCCGGGCCTCCGCCGCCAGGCACAGCGGGATGGTCAGGAAGCTTAGGTAGTAGCCAGGGTGCAGGCCGTGCCAGTAGGCGCTCAGCAACATGGTCCAGGCGCTCCTGGGGGAGGGGCTGGGATTCAGGACCCTGGAGCCCAGACCCCCAGGCCTTCCTCCCTCAGACCCCGGAGTCCTGACCCCCGGCCCCTCCTCCCTCAGACCCAGGGGTCCAGGCCCCAGGCCCCTCCTCCCTCAGACCCAGGAGTCCTGGCCCTCAGCCCCTCCTCCCTCAGACCCAGGGGTCCTGACCCCCAGCCGCTCCTCCCTCAGACCCAGAAGTCCTGGCTCTCGGCCCCTCCTCCCTCAGACCCAGGGGTCCTGACCCCCAGCCGCTCCTCCCTGAGACCCAAGAGTCCAGGCCCCCGGCCCTTCCTCCCTGAGACCCAGGAGTCCTGACCCCCAGCCTCCTCCCTCAGACCCAGGAGTCCGGGCCCCGGCCTCCTCCCCTCAGACCCAGGGGTCCTGACCCCAGCCCCCTCCTCCCTCAGACCCAGGGGTCCAGGCCCCGGCCCCTCCCCTCCTCCCTCAGGCTCAGGAATTCTGCCCCCAGCGCCTCCTCCCTCAGACCCAGGGGTCCAGGCCCCCAGCGCCTCCTCCCTCAGACCCAGGGGTCCAGGCCCCCAGCGCCTCCTCCCTCAGACCCAGGGGTCCAGGCCCCCAGCGCCTCCTCCCTCAGACCCAGGGGTCCAGGCCCCCAGCGCCTCCTCCCTCAGACCCAGGGGTCCAGGCCCCCAGCGCCTCCTCCCTCAGACCCAGGGGTCCAGGCCCCCAGCGCCTCCTCCCTCAGACCCAGGGGTCCAGGCCCCCAGCGCCTCCTCCCTCAGACCCAGGGGTCCAGGCCCCCAGCCCCTCCTCCCTCAGACCCAGGGGTCCTGCCCCAGCCTCCTCCCTCAGACCAGGAGTCCAGGCCCCCAGCGCCTCCCTCAGACCCAGGAGTCCTGACCAGCCCCTCCTCCCTCAGACCAGGAGTTCAGGCCCCAGGCCGCTCCTCCCTCAGACCAGGAGTCCTGGCCCCCAGCCCCTCCTCCCTCAGACCAGGAGTCCAGGCCCCCAGCGCCTCCCTCAGACCCAGGAGTCCAGACCCCCAGCCGCTCTTCCCTCAGACCCAGGAGTTCCGGCCCCTGTAGAGGATGACATAATTTCTCCAGCTTGCCCCTGCCTTGACCCCACCCAGCTGCCCCATCAATGCCCCATTGACAGGTCAGACACAAGTGTTTGGTGAGGGGTGTCCAGGGGATGAGACACTGGGGTCCTGTTTGGGGAAAGGATGAGACAACGAGATTCCAGAACGATGCAGTGAGAGATGATCTCAGACTTGGGGCAGAGGGGAAGCAGGTGGTGGAGCAACTGGGAGGGGAGGGGAGGGAGGGAGGGGAGGGGAGGGGAGGGAGGGGTGGGGAGGGGAGGGGGAGGGGAGGGGTGGGAGGGGAGGGAGGGGCGGGGAGGGAGGGAGGGGAGGAGGGAGGGGGCGGGGAGGGGAGGGAGGGGAGGGGAGGGAGGGGAGGGGAGGGAGGGGCGGGAGGGGAGGGAGGGGAGGAGGGAGGGGAGGGGGAGGAGGGAGGTCTCCGTTCTGAGTCCGCAGACTTCAAAGTTGGAGGGGAGGGGAGGCAGAAACTCCAGGGTCTGAGGGAGGAGGGGCGGGGGGGCCTGGAATATCACAGCTACTCCCCAGGTTTACAGCAAGATGACCACTGTGGACTCCCTTAATCTGTTTTAAATAAACCTTTATTTTGGAATAACTTTAGATTTCTGGAACAGCTTAGAGATGGTGCTGAGAAGTGCCAGGCGTCCCTCGCTCCCACCAGGTTGATATCTCCCTCCGCCAAGCACCCCACGTTTGTCCGAACAAAGAAATCATCAATCAGATGCCTCCGCCAAGAACCTCATGCTGTCCCTGGGTCCAATCCAGGACACCCTGCTGTGCTTGGTGGGCCCACTTTTTTAAGTCTAGAAGGCATGTGGGACAGATTCCCATGGAGGGAGCAGCTCCCCGTTTCTGGCTCTGCTCTGGGTACCAGAGCCAGAGGCACGCAGGCCCTGCCCTGCAGGGGTGGAGCATCGTCAGCAGGGGGTATGTCCACCTGCACGTGTCGTAGGGCCCACGACTCACAGCCTGGCCCAGAGGAATGCAAGGTCTTCCAAACAGCCTGGGCCCTCGGCATGGATGGCTCCAAGGTCCACACACCTGGGACAGTCACACCTTGGTGCTCCGTGCTCATAGGGAGCTGGTGCAGAGCACCTGCCATGTGGGAGCAGAAAGGATTTCGAAAGGAAAAAAATGGGAAAAAAAAAAAAACCCCAACAACCAAACAGAAAGCAAAAAAACACGTCCATCCTGGACAGAACAAGAGGTGAGGCCAAAAAAGATGGGAGACATAGTCCCCCGGATACAGATTCAGGTGGAGGCTGCAGAGAGCTCCGCTTCTTGAAGGCACTGAGCTGTGACAACGGCATCTTCAGGGAGGACGCAAGAAGTAGCTGCTGGCTGCTGGCAGGAAAGCGTGTGTGTGTGTGTATTTAGGTCCAGAAAGGATGAGCGACTTCCCCAGTGTGTCACCCAGAGCCCAGGGAAATGGAAGAAGTAGACAACGAGGTTTCCGTGGAGTCGGATCCTGAAAGCCCAGATTTAGTGACATGGACTGTGAGAGTCAACCAGGCCTTGGTGGGGATGAGTGACCCATCAGAGCTCCATGACAAGGATCCAGCATGTCCTTGCACTGTGGAAATGTGTCTGGGGCAACAGTACCTTCCTTCAAGAAAATACCTTCAGGACAGAAGGAAGAGGGGCGGGGGGTCTGGACCCCTGGGTCCGAGGGAGGAGGGGCCGGGGGTCAGGACTCCTGGGTCTGAGGGAGGAGGGGCTGGGGGTCAGGACTCCTGGGTCTGAGGGGGAGGGGCTGGGGTCTGGTCCTGGGTCTGAGGGAGGAGGGCTGGGGCTGGACTCCCGGATCTGAGGAGGAGGGGCCGGGTCAGGCTGGGGAGGAGGGGCTGGGGGTCAGGACTCCTGGGTCTGAGGGAGGAGGGGCTGGGGGGCAGGACTCCTGGTCTGAGGGAGAGGCTGGGGTCTGGACCCCTGAGTCTGAGGGAGGAGGGGCCGGGGGCCTGGACTCCTGGGTCTGAGGGAGGAGCGTCTGGGGGCCTGGACTCCTGGGTCTGAGGGAGGAGGGGCTGGGGGCCTGGACTCCTGGGTCTGAGGGAGGAGGGGCTGGGGGCCTGGTCCCCTGGGTCTGAGGGAAGAGGGGCTGGGTCGGACTCCCAGGTCCTCAGCTGCACCCCAGCCCAGCCCTCAGCAGGGAGAGATGCAGTGTGTTCCATCTCTGTCCTCCGGGAGCAGCTGTCTCCATCCAGGTGGCCAGGGTTGGGGGAGGGAGGCTGGGGGAGGGGACTCTGGCCCAGGCTGTGGCCACCTGTCTCAGTCACCTGGTCAGGGAGCTCCCCCATCTGTCCTCATCCTCCCGGCACCTTTGCCTTCCTCCTCCTCCTCCTTCTCCTCCTCCCCCTTTTCCTCTTCCTCCTCTGTCCCCTCCTCCAGGCTTGCACCCCCCTCTTCCTCCTCCTCCCCATCTTCACCAGACATGCCCCCCAAGCCCCCAGGCCCTTCTCTGTTCCTCTCTAACCCCCAGTCATCCCCCAAGAATTCCAGGACAGCCAGCGGGGGGCTCCTAGTCTCAGGATTCAGGTCTAGAAGCCCCTGGAGCAATGCCAGAGCTGGGGGTGCAAACTGGTCCCACGGAGGGGGTGGTCGCGGTGGTTGGGGCTTGGTGGTCATCCAGCCAGCAAAGGCCTCAAACTCAGGGTCAGGGGCCAGTGCCACATCCCAAGGGAAAGAAGCAGTGGCGGCGCAGAAGAGAAGCACCCCCAGGCCCCAGGAGTCCACGGCTGGGCGCAGGGGCAGGCTGTCCGGTGGCAGCAAGAGGCAGAGCTCAGGGGGGGCGGAGGGCAGTGGTCCTGGTGGGGCAGGGGTTGGACTGCCCTCGGGCCGGGTCAGACCCAGGTCACCTAGGGCCACACGGCTGCAGACAGGGTCAAAGACCAGCACGTTGTCTGGCTTGACATCGGCATGGACCAGCCCCCGGCCGTGGAGGAAGTCCAGGGCTCCGGCCAGCTGAGCCACCACTCTCTTCACCAGCAGCTCTGGGAGGCCCTGGGGTCAAGGAGAGATGAAGGTCAGGGTACCTTGGCCCCTTCTTTATTTTGTTTCTTGGGGTTCAAGAATTCAGAAACTCAGACCAGTGGCCGCCTCTAGCGTGTCCACCACAACCCCCAACAGCTTCTCCAGATTATCCTCAGCCACAACGTGCAGCCGCCTCTGCACCCCAGCCCGCAGGTATGTTGTCACTGGAGGCCCAGACTGAACCAGCTCTTTGGGCTTCCAACCAAGCTTTCTCCTAAACCCCAGTACTCAGACCCACTCCTTACACTTCTTATCTCCTCTAGCCTGGCCACCCAGATCTCCAAGGGGAACCAAATCTCATACTCAATTCTAATCTTAGTTTCTATGAATTTAGATCCTGTCTCTAACTCAGATCCCATTCTAAAGTCAGTTTATTTCATCAGCCAATTGATAAATCTATCAAGCTACCAATCCATCCATCAGACCTCTCATCTAGTTAATAATCTGCATAGCAGGGTTTCTGCTTAACATCCATTCCACCAGCCAATCAGCAATCCAGTAATTTATTCAAATATTTAACATCCAAAATCCATCCATTCATTCTTCCTTGCTTCCTTCCATTTATCTACCATCCATCCATCCACCCATCCATCTGTCCATTCACCCATCCACCCACTAACCATTCAATCCATCCATGCACCCATCTTTCCATCCATCCATCCAGCCAAACATCCATTCATCCACCCATCCACCCATCTTTCCATTTTTCAATCCACTAATCCATTCATCCATCCATCCATCCATCCATCCATCCATCCATCCATCCATCCACCCTTCCTCCCACCCATCCACCCATCCATCTTTCAAGCCAGCCAGCCAGCCACTCATCTTGCCATCCACCTACCCATCCGCCCATCTTTCTATCCATCCACCCATTCATCCTTCAGTCCATCCATCCTCCTATCCACCCATCTTTCAATCCGCCCATCCATCCTTCAATCCATCCATCACCCCACCCATCCATCTTTCCACCAGCCCATCTTTTCATCCACACATCTTTCAATCCATCCAACCATCCATCCATCCATCCATCCATCCATCCATCCATCCTTCTATCCATTCATCTGTCTCCCTCCCTTCTTTCTTTCCATCTGTTTATCTCCAACCCTATCTCAAATCCAAAATCTATTCTTTAAGCCCCACCCTAACTCATGATTAGGGTGCCCCCAGAATCTCATGATTCAGTTCAGACCTGGTCTCCTCACCAGAGGGAACCTCATTACAGCCCATCTCCAACTCAATCTGTATACATGTCCTCAACCATCCCTGTCTCACTCTATAATCCCACCCATACTTTTCACACCCATTACCATTCTATAATCAAACATAAACTCAACCCACCCAACTTCACCCATGCCCATACTCCCAACCCCAGTGCCAATTAAAATCCCACCAACTTCATCCCACCCCCAACTCCAACCCCCGCCCCATGCAAACTTGTGTTGGAGTGGTTGGACTAATGTTAGGGTTAGGCATGGGATTGCACCGACAATTAGAAATGAGGAGGTTGCCTGGGGGCTTAGGACGGAGGTAGGTTGAAGACTGATGTGGGTGTCAGGATTGGAGATAGGAGTGGGTTAAAATGTTCATGGGATAAGCAGTCCCGACCTTTGTCCCCCACCTGCCTCACCCGTTCCTGCAGCATCCCGCTGAGGTCCCCATATGGTGCATACTCCTGGGCAAAGGCAAAGTGTCGGGGGGTCTGCAGGGGTCCTGCCAGGGTCTGGAGTAAGCCCGGGTGTGATGAGACACAGCGGCCCACACAGAACTCTCTCAGAAAGGTGGTTCTCAAGATCAAGTCCCGACGCAGGAGCTTCAGAGCCACGGCAGGACCTGCCAGGGAGATGGGTGCAGGAAGGAACTCAAAGAGCTCTGACCTTGCTGTGGGGCGTTAGGCAAACTGCTTAACCTCTCTGAGCCTCAGATGTTCCATGTGCAAAAACAACAGTGGCGGTTTCTGACCTCTCTGTGTTTCCAGTTTGTCCTTGTGTGAAGTAGGGGTTGAAGGTGACCTTCCCTGAGGACTCTTCCTGTTCCCTGTGACCTTGCACAACTGTCTTACACTCTGAGCCTCAGTTTTGTCTCAAAGTAGAGGATGTGGTGACCTGAGTTCCTATCCATGCTGCACTCCTGCCTTGCTGTGTGGCCTCAGGCAAGTCTCTTACCTTTTTTGGATGAGCTCTGTTTATTGGAAGGTCAAAGAGCTCTTAACTTTCTGAGAGCCCCCATCAAGAAGGGCTCTCATCATCTCCTGAGGACGCTCCTTGTCAGTGGCTTCTGAGAACCCTATTATGGGGAAGTTCCAAAATTTGGCATTTGGTGGCCAAACTCACCTCCCTGGCGAGGCCGGGCAAGGAGTACGCGGCCATAGGAGCCAGAGCCGAGCTCTCGGATGAGACGATACTGGACACGCAGATTTCTCAGTGGGGTTACCCTGGTGGCCGTCAGCTCCACGAGCCGTTGGAGGGCCGTGGCTGTGTCCTCCTGTAGGAGACGAGCAGAGGTGGGGAGGGGGTGAGTCTGGGGCCCACTGAGAGCAATGGGGGAAATTGGAGGCCCAGCCCAGGGCTGATGTGGGGTGCCAGGGTTATAGGGTCATTGTCCCCAGGGTGGAGGATGAGTCATAATGACTCACTGGCCTTAGGGCCACCTGTTTTTGTGTCCTAGAGGGGTTAAGGGTGATTGTCTCTGAGACCCTGCCCACCTCCATCAGTGGGAACCACCAGGAGCCCCCCGCCCGGAGTTGGGGCTGCATCCTCAGCCTACACAACCCCCACCTCACCCTTCTCTCTCTCCACCCTCCTCATCCTGTGCTTTGTTCTTTCTTTCTGAGCCCATTTCTGCAGTGGCCTCAGTCTTGCTGTGTGTCCTTGGGTTTGCATTATTCTGGGTCTCTGATGTTTCTCTGTTTCCCTGTCTCCTGCATTGCCTCCTGTGTGTTTGCTCACTGTCCCTCCTCGTGTCTATCTCTGACTCTGTCGGCCTTTCCTTGTCTCCCGTCTCTCACCTCTGGGTCCCCATCCTCATGGTTCTCGGAGTCCCTTAGCTCCATGTCAGGGTCCCCTGGCGTCAGCTGGCCCTTGAGCGAGCACCTCCTGTCTGGGCCCACCGAGCCCCACTGGCCCCACAAGCCCAGCAGAGCTGAGGTCAAGAGCCCGTCTCAAAGAGCCTGCCTCGGCCTCCCTCTGCCTGTCTGAGTCAGGATTTCTCTGATGTCCTCTGCCCGACTTCTGCCCCCTTGCCGGCCCTGGTCTCCGTGTGTCCGTCTGTATTATCCTATCGACCTTCTGCTCCCTCTTGAACCTCCTTGCCTTCTCTGACCTCGCAGTATTGTTGCTTCTGTGTGATGATCTTTTTCAGTCTCTCTCCTCCCTCCCTGTCCCGACTCTCGTCCCCACTGTTGTCCCCACTGTCTGTCATTCAGGATATCCCACACTCCGCGGCCCCCGTTCTTCTCTGTCTCTACTTCTCTGTTACCCCGCTCGGCCTCACTCTGGCCTGCTCTTCCGAGCGTCTCTGTCTCCCTCCTCCTGCCTTTGTTCCTGACTCCCTCTCAGAGCCTTTGTCCCTCCCTTTCTCTGGGCCCCGGACAGGGGTGTGTGTGACAGCTCAGAGACATCCTGTCCCCCCCACACCCCTCCCTCACCCCCTCTGACCCGCTGCCCCCCTCCCTCCCCCTTCCAAACTTAGACCAGCTTGGACTCTGGGCTCCAGTCCCAGGACAGAGGGGACAAAACGTATTGTGAACCCCCAAGGGCCAGGCCTGAGGGCAGTGTGGAAAGGGGATACAGGCCCCTTCACATACCTTACTTGGGATGGGATATCCAGAGCTCCATGCTTTCTGCCTTCCTCCACAGGATGGGAGTCTGGCCTCCAGGAAGCAGGGAGACCATTCCCAAAGCCTTGTTTTTTAATACTGAGTCTCCACCCCTAGCCCCCCACCCCCTCAGATCAGGAGTCCAGACCCCCAGACCCCTCCTCCCTCCGATCCAGGGGTCCAGGCCTCCACCCCCTCCTCCCTCAGACCCCGGAGTCCAGGCCCCCGCCCCTCCTCCCTCAGACCCAGGAGTCCTGACCCCCAGCCCCTCCTCCCTCAGACCCAGGGGTCCAGGCCCCGGCCCCTCCTCCCTCAGACCCAGGAGTCCAGACCCCCAGCCCCTCCTCCCTAAGACCCAGGAGTCCAGACCCCCAGCCCCTCCTCCCTCAGACCCAAGAATCCAGGTCTCCAGCCTTTTCTCCCTCAGACCCTGGGGCTCTAATAGCCAAGGGATGCACTGAGCAAAAGGACTTCTTTCCTGGATTCAGCATCTGCTCTGAGCCTGGCTCCGTGCAGCTGGTGGGGTGGGGCTTTACCCGGGATCCTCCCAGCCACCAAAAAAGGATGGATATTTAGCCCCAGTTTTCAGAGCAGGAAACTGAGGTTCTGAGCTGGGATCACCTTACACAAGGTCAGAGGGGGAGGAGGTGTCTCATGGGACCTGGGCCAGGTCTGAGTGACTCACAGCCCTGTGGCCTGCCCAACTCGGTTTCACTACTACTACAGCCCTGCTATTAATAAAGACACAGCAACAACGTTATCCAGACTCTGGAAGGATCCCTGAGAAACTGGCTACAACGTTGCCCCTGGGAACCCTGGCCAGGTGGGGGCTGGGGGGCCGGCGGGGGGGCAGAGAGAGCACTCTTCCCTTTTTGATTTTTGGGGGGTTTGATTGTGAAAAGTTGCAAACATGTAGAAAAGTCAAAAGAATGCCACAGTGACCAGACCTTACATGTTAACTTTTTTTCAGTACTCATTTTATCTCTGTTTTCTTTGGGGGGAATGAAGTATTTTAAAGTAAATTACAGCCTAAGGCTATCTTTCTGGGTGCAGTGGTGCCGTTAGTGTTTGCTTTCAAATATTCCAGCGAGAGAAAATCCAAGAATGCATGGAGGGAGGGAGAGGGGGGCGAAATGCCGAGAGACAGGAAAGGGGCTTGCATGCATGCGTTTTTCAGTGAGAATAAAGGGACTTCTTTCACTCTTTAGTTTGGGTTATGCTGGACATTTTTCCTCCTAAAAAGCTAAAAGTCATGAAATACACTGCAGGCGTCATAAGAAATTATTGCCACACTGGGGTGGACATGTCTATGAAAGTAAGGATACTTCCCGGGCCCGCTGCAGCCCTATCACAACCGCCTCTAACAGCATTAGCAGTAATTTCTGAAACCCCGCTGACAGGCACTCTTACTCTGTGTGCCCCAATTTGTCCAAATAAGTCCTATATTCCTGCTGTCATTGGGTCTGTAATCAATGTCAACACACAGCTTTGGGGGAACTTTCATTGCTCTGTGGGGGAACTTTTCCCCACAGCATATGCGACCTATTCAAAAACCAAAACTAAAATGAATAAATACAGTGATGACTATTTATTCAATGCTTATCAGATGCCAGATGCCAGGCTCTGCCTTTTTTTTTTTTTTTTTTTCCAAACCCTTCAAGGCTGTGGAGTCCTCCCGATAAGCCCTGGACGGGCACAATGATACTTTCCAATTTACTGATGGGGAAACTGAGGCAAGGAGCAGCCGAGGCACCGGCCAGCAGACAGTGGGAGGCAGGGCCAGGGCTCCATGGGGCTCTGGGGACTCCGGGCCGCTGTCTGCTCTCTGCCCAGGTAGCTTGAGGGAGACAGAGCCCTGGTGTCCGGTCGAAGCTGAGTTCCTCCCGTGGACTCGGACTGGACTCAGGGCCGGATGTGTGCGTGCAGGGGGCCGGGGGGGCTCGCAGCTGTCCCTCCTGGGTCTCCTGGGAGGAGGGTGAGAGGGGGTGCTGGTGCAGGGCTCTGGCCCTCCCCGGCCCCCTGACAGGCTCACCAATGATCCGGGGAGCTTTGCACCTCCCCATTTAGCAACGCCACCCCACAGGGTCACCCGGAGTGACCCGGAGGAGGCAGGTGTCGGGGGGGGAGGCCCCAGTCCTGGCCCCGGGGTGCACACACCCTCATTAAGGCTGGCCTCTAGGCCTCCCGCCTGCCCCCTCCTGTGTCTCCTCTCTGCCAGTCCAGCCCCCAAGGGCTCCTCCGGTGACTCCTCCTGGCTCAGTCCCTCCTGGCTGAGGGAGTGCTCCTTGAGAAGTGCCCAACTGCTCCCATGCCTCAGAGTCCTCCTCATGAAATGGGAGTAATTGCACATTCCACCCAGGGCATTATTGTTAAAGAAACATTCAACATGTTAAATTTTAGCATGATATATTTTAAATATGTCATATATTATATATAATAATAAATGTAATATACATTACCTTGTATATAATTATGTTATGTATTGTATATACCATTATCTATTATATGTAGTAGAGTATATATCTTATATATTTTATATATATACATCTTTTTTACTTATTTATTTTGAGAGAAAGAGAGAGAAGCAGAGACAGAGGGAGAGAGAAAGAATCCCAAGCAGGCTCCACACTGTCAGCACAAAGCTAGATATCAGGCTTGAACTCATTAACCACAAGACCATGACTTAAGCTGAATCAAGAGTCGGATGCTCAACAGATTGAGTCACTCAGGTGCCCCTTTATTTTTTAAAGGTTTTTTTTTTTTAACATTTATTTATTTTTGAGAGAGAGACAGAATGTGAGCAGGGAAGGGGCAGAGAGAGAGAGAGAGAGAGAGAGAGAGAGAGAGAGAATCTGAAGCAGCTCCAGGCTCTGAGCTGTCAGCACAGAGCCCGACACGGGGCTCGAACTCACGAACTGTGACATCATGACCTGAGCCGAAGTCGGATGCCCAACTGACTGAGTCACCCAGACGCTCTAGGTGCCCCATTATTCATTTTAAAATGCATTTTGGGGGCATCTGGGTGGCTCAGTTGGTTAAGCGTCTGACTCTTGGTTTCTGTTCAGATCATGATCTCACTGTTTGTTGGTTCAAGGCCCACACTGGGCTCTGTGCTGATAGCGCGGAACCTGCTTAGGATCCTCTCTCTCTCTCTCTCTGTCTCTCTCTCTCATAGTAAATAAATAAATAAAACTTAAAATGCTTTTGGTACCTATGTATAAACATATAACTGCTATAGAGGGTCTCCTTGCACCTAATTAAATGTTGTATAAATAGTATCATGTCTGTGACTTTCTGCAGCTTGTTTTTGTTTGTGAGTCTCATCTGCTTGGTAGTGGAGCCCAGGCTCTTTCCCTTGCAAAGATGTTGCATATTCTAGGTATGAACCTGCCCTTGTTTATGGGCCCATTCTTCTGGTGAGGGACCCTTTATGTTTCCTCCAACATTGTGCTCTTACAAGCAGGGATGAAAAAAATATTCTCATACATGTTGCCTTGTGCTTAAGGGCACGTGATTCTTGGGACTGCCACGTGCTTTCCAAGGTGGATGTATCTGGCATTGACCTTTTATTGTTATTTTTTGAGTTCATAGGCCCCTTGGAGGATCTGAAGAAATCCATAGAGACTTGTACTGCCTGACACAGAAGCCACCAGCCGCGTGTGGCTCTTAAGCACTTGAAATGTGGCTGATCCAAATTGAGAACTCCTTTGAGTGTAACATTGACCTTGGATTTCAAAGACTTAACACCAAAAAGAGAATGTAAGCTATCTCACTGATGATTTTCTTATTAATTACCTGACGGCCTGATAATGTTTTGGATGTACGGTCGATTGCACTAACCGTCTGCAAATTCGCCTACCCACTAAAAATCTTCTATGGCCCTCAAATCCAGTCACAGCCCTCTGATGGGCACGTGGGGGCCACGAAAGGTCTGAGCTGCTGACACCCTCGTTTCCGGCTGTGGGGGACGCGGTGGCCTCTGCCTTCTTGCCTCACCTCTCACCCTGTTAACGAGTGTCCCTTCTGCAGTCTGGTCAGCGTCCCATTGTCTGCAGTCTTGTGCTCCTTAGTTCTAGGAGGCTGTGACCTGCCTTTCGGAGAAGTATCTGCGTTCGGTAAGCTTCCTTCGGGCACAAGTTCCGTGCCGGTGGCTGTGATTTCAATGTTAGCGAAGCAACAATATATCTTAAGCGAGGCGACTTTAAACAGAACATGCGTAAAACACACTTGTGTATTGATCAGTTAGCGAAAATACTGTGACTTGGGCTCGCAAGAGCCTAGCCCCATATTTTCCCCCAGGTGGGGGAGGGTTCCCTATGCACTAACTCAACTTTACAGACCATAACCAGCCGGAACAAGGAGAATCGACTGTATCGAGCAACTCCAGTAACAAAGATAAACTGTATTGAATGAAGTAAACATCAAGATTATTTTCACCTTGTTTCTTTTTTCACTAAATTTACGAAGAATGGAGACAATTTGGCAGACGGCATCTAGGAATATAGAGCCGCCGGATCTCTCTAGAAGTCTAGGGACCATGGGTTAAAAATCACTGCATTCTCCACGTCCACTGGGCTGCAGGCCAAGGTCCCTCACACATGCGGACCGTGTATGGACCACCTTGCTCCTGGCCTCCCGTCTCTCTCCCCTGGAGTGTCCCCCCCACCACCCCAAACACATCTGATCCCCAGAGACTGCCCCTCTCCTTCTCACTAGCCTCCCATGGCTCCCTATTACGCTTGGGAAGGAGTCCAAGCTCCCCAGCCTGGCCTCTGGACCCTTCTGGAGTTGGAACTTGCTCCCTCTTATCTGCCGCCCCGCCCCATCTCGCCCGACACCCGAGTCACACTTACGGCGCCCTGGAGCACGCTGGATCCGCTCTCCCTGTCCTCAGGAAATGTGTGTGGAACAAGACTGACCACTGGCCAGAGCACACTTGTAATGGCTTCGTAAATCCCGCGTGATTAACGATAATTATAGCTGCATTTACTGAACTGTGTGTATTACTAGCCCGCGTGCTAATCCTCACAGCAGCCGGGAAAGGTGGGTCCTATTATTAGCTCCGTTTTATAGTTGAGGGAAGGGAGACTCTCTTGGAGACTAAATCTCTTGCTCTGTGTCCCGCTCGGGATCAACGGCACAGTTGGACTCCACAGGCCACACACCCCCTCCCCCAGCCGCTCGGGTGTGTGCAGATGTTTGCAGACCAGGAGCTGGGGACAGACGTATGTCAAGGTTGCTGACTTCTCTTGTTTCCATTCAAAGTCAACACACGTTGCCTGGGTCCTGAGCCGGAGCAAACCCAGCCGATGGGTTCCGTCCCTGCCCGGGGCCGGGGCGCGGGGGGGTCTAGAAGGTGGCTTGGACAAGGATGTAAGCAATCGTGAAACAAGGTGTTATCTGTTCTCGTGGAGGTGACAGAGTGGGGCCCTGAGGTGCCTCTGAGAAGTCCTGATGGGACGACGACAGGTTGGGGACAGAGAGGCCCGTCCTATCTGGGATTCCAACGGAGACAGGGCGCCTGGCTGGCTCAGCCCGCGTAGAGCCTGCGACTGCATCTCAGGGTCGAGAGTTCGCGCCTCACGCTGGACGTGGAGACTAGGTTAAAACAAAACAAAACAAATTAAGACAAACAGAGGAGTTGGATAACTGGGGGTGCTTACGTGCATATGTCGCGCGGGAGTGCAGGTTCCGGGGGTACAGCCGAGACGAACAGGACCAAGAATCCTGGTCCTCAAAGACAAGTGTAGAGACGGGAATCGGATGAGTGCTTGCCTAAGGCTTGGAGGGGACGGGGTGAGGCAGTGCTTCAAGGGGTTCTTTCCGGGGGGACAGGAGTGTTCTAAAATTGATCATGGGGCGCCTGGGCGGCTCAGTCGGATCTCAGGTCATGATCTCGCGGTTCGTGGGTTCGAGTCCCATGTTGGGCTCTGTGCTGACAGCTCGGAGCCTGGAGCTGCTTCGGATTCTGTGTCTCCCTCTCTCTCTCTGCCCCTCCCCTGCTCACGCCCTGTCTCTGTCTCTGTCTCTCTCCATTGGCGAGCTGTGTGGTATGAGAACACTATCTCGATAAGGAATCAGACAAGGCCCCTGCTGTGGCGAAGCCCGTGTTGTAGCGAGGCTGCCGCTGACCTGCAGCCTGGACGGCAGGTGGATGGAGCCCCCGCTTCCTGTGCACCCAGCGCAGCCGCTTTCAGCAATGATCACAGAATGACCATCAGCCTCGTGTTCTTGATTTGTGGCGGTTTTTAATTCCTTTTAATAGGTTCACAGCAAAATGAGAGGAAGATACAGAGATTTCCCGTCATCCGCCGGCCTCCACTCATGCACACCCCCCGTTAGCAACAGCGGCCACTGGGGGTACATTTGTCACAGTTGATGGCCTGCATTGACTCCTCGTAATCATGGGAAGTCTATGGCTTAGGGTTTGCTCTTGATGCTGGACGTCGTAGGGTTGGGCAGGTGGATCGTGACGTCGGTCCCCCAGTAGAGTGCCACACGGACCATTTTTGCTGACCTGAAAGTCCTCTGTGCTCCCCCTATTCATCTGTCCCCGCGCGACCCCTGGCAGCCACTCGTCTTCTCACTGTCTCAGTTCGCCTTCTCCAGAGCGCCCCGTAGCTGGAACGTCCTGCATGCACACTGGCTTCTCTCACTTGGTGACATGCATTTAAGGTTCCCCCACGCCTTCTAATGGCTTGATGGCTCATTTCTCTGCAGCAGCGGATAATATCCGGTCGTCGGGACAGACCCTGTCTGCCCCTTCACCTACTGAAGCACGGCTGGCTCCGTTTCTTACAAGCGGCAACATCAAACACAGCGGGGTTGTTCTTGTGTGCACGTAACGGTTTTACCTGAGTGCACGCTAAAGGGCACGATTGCTGGTGTGTCTCTCTTACCTGTAACAAAACTGCTTTTAGGAACTATCGCTTGTCATTTTTTTCTTGATTTTTTTTTGTTTTGTTTGAAAACAATCAGGCATGGAAAAGAGGAACACACTGCAGCTTTAGGGACAAGTGTCAGGTCTGAGCCCAAAGGTGCATTTCCATGAAAAGACTACCTCGCACGCCTGGCACTCTGCTTCTGTTTTGAACTGGATACGCAGATACCAAATGCAAGGGTGACAGAGAAGGTCAGATCCCCCAGTTATTCAGGTTCTAGTTTTTTGCCCTTTTTTTTTTTTTAAGTTTATGTATTTATTTTGAAAGAGAGAGAGACAGAAAGTAGGGGAGGGGCAGAGAGAGAGGGGAGACAGAGAGAGGATCCCAAGCAGGCTCTGAGCTGTCAGCACAGAGCCCGATGCCGGGCCTGAATCCACGAACCCTGAGATCATGACCTGAGCCAAAGTCGGATGCTTAACCGACGGAGCTACCCAGCCACCCCAGACTACCATTTAAAATTTTTTTTTTAATGTTTTCTTTATTTCTAGGAGAGAGAGAGAGACAGTGTGAGCAGGGGAGGGTCAGAGAGAGAGAGGGGGTCACAGACTGAAACAGGCTCCGGGCTCTGAGCTGGCAGTCAGCACAGAGCCCGACGTGGGGCTCGAACTCCCGAACCGCAAGATCATGACCTAAGCGAAAGTCGGACGCTTAACCAACTAAGCCACCCGGGCGCCCCCCAGACTATCGTTTTAAATACAGTGGGACCACATGCTGCGGAGATACTGAAGAGGCGGATTGTATATGAAGGGACCTTGGACTACCCAATCCTCGGGAACTTACTGTCAGAATGAACATGTGCAGTGGAGTCTGCGTGTATTGACCCCGGCTGTTAACTCGAGTTCTCTGAATTAACTTCCATGTGTGATACAGTGCTTTATTAAAGGTTAGGGAGGGGCGCCTGGGTGGCTTAGTCGGTTAAGTGTCCGACTTTCGCTCGGGTCATGATCTTGCGGTTCGTGGGTTCGAGCCCCGTGTCGGGCTCTGTGCTGACTGCCAGCTCAGAGCCTGGAGCCTGTTTCAGTCTGTGACTCCCTCTCTCTCTGACCCTCCCCTGCTCATGCTGTCTCTCTCTCTCTCTCTCTCCTAGAAATAAATAAAACATTAAAGAAAAGGATAGAGAATAAAGAAATAAACATGCTGATTGAATATCTATATTTCTATATGTATTCTATATCTACATAGGCATATGTATATATTTAATATATGTTACATCTAAAGTTCCATGGGAACATCTGCAATGAAAGGTCAGAACTCAGACCAACAAAAGATGTTTCGCAGGAAGAAGTCTCCATACCGGACCCTGCTTACCATCGTGCTGCCTGACGTAAGTGGAAAGTGGACCAAACGTTTCGTTGGGTTTTATTCTTTTATAAAAATTTTGATGTTTATTTACTTTTGAGAGACAGAGACAGAGTATGAGCGGGGGAACGGGGGTGGGGGGGACACAGGATGGGAAGCAGGCTCCAGGCTCCGAGCTGTCAGCACAGAGCCCGACGCGGGGCTCAAACCCATGGGCCGTGAGCTCATGACCTGAGCCGAAGTCCGATGCCCAACCGCCTGAGCCCCCCAGTTGCCCCTGTTTTATTATTGTTTTTCTCACCTCTGCGGCCCAAGCACCCTGATCGCCTGCACCCAGGCGGCTGCTCCCACTCTGCCCGGATGGAGGTGCTGCTCCTCAGGCAGAAATCAGAAGTGGTTGAGGATGCGGGGAAACAGGGCCCCTCAGGCTTCGCCGGTGGGCGTGCGGCTCAGCCTGCCTGTGAGCCGGTGAAAGACCTGAGTGAACGCGGGACCCCACGCCTCCTCCCGCTCTGGGTGTACCGTTCCTGAGAGATTCTCCCGCAGAAGGCAACCGGATGTGCTGGCTATGTCCCCTCTGTCCACCTGTCTCCTCTCTGTCCAGGTGAGCCCTTCTGACCGCACCGCCTGGGCTTCTGCTCCGGCTCAGCCAACGGGAAGCATCAGCAGGTGATCGGAAGGCAGGGACAAGTGACAGTAAGGTCTCCCAGCCAGTTTGACAGTGACAATGACCTTGAGCAACTCACTTCCCCTTCCTAAGCCTCAGTTTCCCCCTCTGCAACATGGGGGTGGGGTCAGTGACAACCTCATTCATTTGTCGAACAGTTATTTGCTGTGTACCTGCTGTGTGTCAGGCACTGTGCTGGGTGCTGGGGACACAGTGATGAGCCACACGGGGACCTTTACATTCTAGTGAGGGGTGATGCGTGGCCACGTTGTAAACCAAACAAGTTAGTAAACGAGGAGGAGACAGCGAGGGCAATGGCTTTCTCCTCACCCAAAAGATGTGGAGAGAGGCTCTGCGAAATAATTCATCAGATGATTTAACAAAGAACAACGACAAGAAATTTAAGCGCCTACTTTGTGCCAGGCGATACTCTAGGCTCTAGGAAGCCAGTGATACCCAGGCAAGATTTGCACGCCGGTAGACTGCACGTGTGGACAGGGCTGGCACTGGGGGTAAATTGTGCCCCCTACCAAAAACCATGGGTTGAACCGCCAGTACCTCGGAACGTGACCGTATTTGGAAATGGGATCACCAAGGAAGCAATTTGTTAAGGGAAGGTCATAATGGAGTCGGGTGGGTTCCCACACGATTTTCACCCCGAATATGGTGGGAAGACGGCCATGCGGGGCCACCAGCACGTGAAGACGCACAAGGGGACGCGTCTACAAGGCAAAGCCGGCTGGCAAACCAGCAGGAGTTATAGGCAGAGGCGAGGAAGGGCCCCGCACGCCACCCTGGACTTCTAACCTCCAGAACTGTGAGGGGGGGTACATTTCTGTTGTTTGCAGCCACCTGGCTTGTGATCTGGCAAATTGCTACACGCAGATGGATGTATTTGAAACAATTAAACAATGAGAAAGCAACTCACTTTAGACAGTGAGTTCCCCCAGGGAAACAAAACAGATTACATTTGTTGTCTCTGATGTGTAACAAATGACTACATAGGGAGCAGCTTGAAACAGCACACCCTCCCCCATCAGCTAGCTCCTGGCTCCTGTGAGTCAGAAGCTGAGGCACCAGGGGGCGCCGGGATGGCCCAGTGGGTTAAGCAGCCGGCTTCAGCTCAGGTCATGATCTCATTCAGAGTTTGTGAGTTCGAGCCCCACGTCGGGCTCTGTGCTGACAGCTCAGTCTGGTTCCTGCTTCAGATTCTGTGTCTCCCTCTCTCTGCCCCTCCCCTGCTCACTCTCTGTCTCTCTCAAAAATAAATAAACATTTAAAAAAAAAAAAAGAAGCTGAGGCACCTATGACTAGGTTCTCTGCTCAGGGAAAACTGTGAGTCTTATTTCCTCGCTGCTTGTTGAACAGAATCCACTCTCAGTTCTTGAAGGCTGCTTTCATTCCCTCGGGTGAGGTCCCCTTCTCCCTCAAAGCTAGGAATGGATCATTTCCCTCTTGTTGAATTCCCCCTCATGCTCTGAATCTTTCCTCCATCCCTTTTATGGGGTTGCCTGATTAGGCCAGGCCCACCAAAATCATTTTCTTGGCTTTTTTTTTTTTTTAGTTTGTATTTAATTTGAGGTGGAGAGAGAGAGCAAGTCGGGAAGGCTCAGAAAGAGAGGCAGAGAGAGAATCCCAAGCAGGCTCCACACTGACAGCGCAGAGCCTGATGCAGGGCTCAAACTCATGAACCATGAGATCATGACCTGAGCTGAAGTCAGACGTTTAACCAACTGAGCCACCCAGGTGCTCCGATCATCTCCTTAGGCGAAATCAGTTGATTTGGGATCTTTTTTTGGCTGTTTAGAGTTTATTTATTTTGAGAGAGAGAGAGCACAAGCAGGGGAGGGGCAGAGAGAGGGGGAGAGGCAGAGAACTCCAAGTAGGCTCTGCACTGTCAGCACAGAGCCCAATGCAGGGCTCAAACTCACAAACTGTGCTGTGAGATCATGACCTGAGCTGAAATCAAGAGTCAGAATCTTAACTGACCGAGCCACCCAGGCAGCCCCATTCATCTCTGTGACTTTTTATCTTGTAGCTGGAAGTCTGTACCTCTTGATCCCTTTTATCTATTTCACCCATCTCTCCACTGCTCTACCCCCTGGCAGCCGGCAGTTAGTTCTCTGTATTTATGAGTCTGTTTCTGTTCTGTTTGTTTTGGTTTTTAGATCCCACATGTGAGTGCAATCACTTGTCTTTCTCTGTGTGACTTATTTCACTGAGCATAACGCCCTCCAGGTCCATGCACGTTGTCTGATCTAGAATCTGAACGGCAAGTGCAATGTCCCCGTCACAGCAGCACCTCCATGGGCATGGGGGGAAGGTGTGTGTGCCCCAGGGAGCAGGAATCTTGGGAGCCTTGAGAATCCTGCCCTGCGATGCGGGATCGGTGGAGATGGGAGGAAGTAGGGAAGGGCTCCTAGGGGAGGCATAAAGGGAAAGACAGGGGAGCCATTCCAGACGAAGTGAATTGCCATCAAGGCCATGAGATGCCAAGGCGTGGCGGGTGCTGGGAGCCTGCAGAGCTGTTACAGGGGAAAAGCAGCCAATGCACCAGAGAATGGGCGTGATGGTAAATAGTAACTACAACTATTATCCTGATATTAGAAGCCTGGAGGCGGCCGGTCTGGAAGGACTTGCTTTCTCTCTCTGGTCCCCTCTGCCAGTGACCTTGGATGGGTCGCTTCCCTCTCCATGGCCCCACGTCCGGTCCCGGCAATGCTCCCTGCCTCCTTGAGACAAAAGAGCTGATTTGGGAGGAGGGCAGAAGCTGGGCAAAGCCCCAGCGGTGGGAGCGGAGGGCGGCCAGGGCTCGAGAAGCTGGGCGAGTGGCAGCAAATATTTATGCAGCGCGGGTCTGTGCCAGGCACAGTGCTGGGCGTGGTGAGATAAGGGGCCCAGGAGGCGCCCGGACTGGCCTCCGGGGCTGAATTCCAAACCACCCCCCAGGAGGCCAGGAGAGGCAGAGGAAACTGCCCGCCCTGGGCAGAGCTCCGAGGTCCTGGATGTCTGTGGGCAAGCGGCTGGGAGCCTGGGAGCCTCAGAGCCCCTCTGTGAAGGGAGGGTGTCCCGGCTTCTGATTCGTGTGCTGGGCTCCCTCGCTCCTCTGGATCACGTCTCAAATTACTTGTCCTCGGAAGCCCTCCAGGACCACCGAGCCAGAAGCCCCTGCTTCTCCATTAGCATTTATTCTCTTTCTCTCTCTCTTTTAAATGTTTATTTATTTTTGAGAGAGACAGCAAGCAGGGGAGGGGCAGAGAGATGGGGACACAGAATCCGAGGCAGGCTCCAGGCTCTGAGCTGTCAGCACAGAGCCCGACGCAGGGCTCGAACCCACGAGCCATGAGATCATGATCTGACCAGAAGTCAGAAGCTTAACCGACTGAGCCACCCAGGCGCCCCCTGCTTTATTCTCTCTCGATGGCATTAATACAGGTGGCCTCAGTGAAAGTAAGTACTGTTGTATGGGACTATAATACACATTTATATGAAATAAATAACATCATGTGGGACTATCACCCAAAGCATAAACATCCGTGAGTACATGTAGATACAAATGAATGAATGAATGAATGAATGAATGAATGAATGAATGAATGAATAGGGGAAGGAGACAGAACAATCTTTAAAACTGTATCTGGATGCTTCTCCTTCCCCTCCCCTCCCCTCCCCTCCCCGTGGGCCGCGCTCCAGGAAGTGTGCACAGAGTGGAAGGGGGAGGGGTCATGTTACAGTGAAGACACCTGGCAAGCGCCACGTGTGGTCCTCATCGTCTGCAGGTGACGGGGCAGCATCCTCAGTGGTCTGTCAAGTGGATCCATGTGCTCCTCCTCCCCGCCCCCCCCGCCCCCTCTGAGAGGACACCCCTGAGAAAGGGACTTCACCGGCTTATCCCCAGGACGCCCCAATGCGGTTAAGGTCATCGAAGCCCAAAGGCAAGTTTGAGAAATGATCACAGACCAGCCGGACGGGGAAGGCGCGAAGTAGGCCGGGTGTGTCCTGGGTGGGGTCCTGGAACAGACCAGGGGCAGCAGGGGAAAGGAGCTAAATCTGAGTAACGCCTGGTGTTTGGTCGCCGGCTTTGGTTCCTTGGTTTTGCGAGATGTGCCGTGGGGACCCTGGTCAGGGACACAAGGAAGTCTCTATACTATCACTGCAAACTCTCTGTAAACCTCAAACTATTCTAAAAAGAAAAGGTTATTTATTTAATTTTTTAATTTTTAATTTCTTTTCGAGAAAGAAAGAAGAGAGACTGAGCGTGAGCGGGGGAGGGGCAGAGAGAGAGGGAGACACAGAATCCAAAGCAGGCTCCAGGCTCCGAGTTTTCAGCACAGAGCCCGACGCAGGGCCCGAACTCACAAACCGTGAGATCATGGCCCGAGCCAAAGTCGGACGCTTAACTGCCTGAGCCTCCCAGGTGCCCCAAGAAAAGGTTATTTGAAAAGCAAACCAGGTGGGCTTAAAAGGACCTTTGCCCTCCTTCCCACTAGTTGATTCTCCAAACAGAAGCCAGAGGGAGCCTGTTAAATCAGGAGAAGGGTCTGTGCTCTTCAGGGGGTACGTATTCCCCCAAATTTATCAAATGGTAACACGTGAAATGCATGCATTTCACGGTATTTAAATTTTACCAAGGACAAGAACCTTAAATAAATATTTGATATCTTGTTACAATATGCATGCTGCAGTGTTTAAGGGTGATGTGATCTAATATTTGCAAATTGCTTTGAAATGATTTTTTTAAAGACAGAGATACAGGATCTGTCTGTAATTTCCACTAAATTTTTCTGCAAACGTAAAACTGCTCAAAAAAGGAAAATTTATTAAATTTTAAAAAGACGAATGTTGGATAGATTGCTGGATGGACAAACGAAAGGTCAGGTGGAAAGACAGGTGCCTTATGAAGCAAGTGTAGCAAAATGCTCATTGTAGACTCTCAGGGATTGATCTATGTATTTACTTCTAATTCTTCCCATTTTGTTTTTGTTTTCCATTTTATTTAGAGAGTGCCAGGAAGTGGGGGAGGGGGGCAGAGGGAGAGAGAACCCTAAGCAGGCTCCATGCTCAGTGCAGAGCCCAATGCAACGCTTGATCCCATGACCCCAGGATCATGACCTGAGCCGAAATCAAGAATCAGACTCTCCACTGACTGAGCCACCCAGGCACCCAAGTCTCTCCATTTTTTATGTGTTTTAAAATTTTCAAATGTTGGGGCACCTGGCTGGCTCAGTCGGTGGGGCATTCGACTCTTGATCTCAGGGTCCTGAATTTGAGCTCCATGTGGTCATAGAGTTTAGTTACATTTTTAAAAATTTTTTAATGTTTTTATTTCTGAGAGAGAGAGAGAGCACACGTGAGCAGGGGAAGGTTAGAGAGAGAGGGAGACACAGAATCTGAAGCAGGCTCCAGGCTCTGAGCTGTCAGCACAGAGCCCGATGCAGGGCTCAAACCCACAAACTGTGAGATCATGACCTGAGCCGAAGTCAGACGCTCAACCGACTGAGCCACCCAGGCGCCCCTAAATTTCCAAATATTAAAAGTATAACGTGAAGTCAAATTGTGCCAGCCTCCTCATGATTCCTCCCCGGGCTCTCTTCCCAACTCAGTAGAGTAGAAATCAGAGTCCTCGTGGTTTCTCTACCAGATCTGTAACCCCAGACGCTCCCTGATCTTCTCCCCGCTCTCTCCCTCCTTCTCTCTCCTTCCTGGTGGTCTCTGTGCTCTCTGAACAGACCAGTCACCTTCCCACCAAAGCCTTCACATCAGCTGTGCCCTCCCCTGAGACCTGTCTTCATCAGTTCCTGCATGAGTCCCCTCCTAAGATGCTTTCTTTTATTATTTTTTATAGTTTTATGAAAGTTTACCTGTTTGATTTGAGAGAGAGAGAGAGAGAGAGAATCCCAAGTAGGCTCCGCACTGTCAGCGTAGAGCCTGATGTGGGGCTCAATCTCATGAGCTGCCAGATCATGACCTGAGCCAAAACCCAGAATTGGATGTTTAACTGATGGAGCCACCCAGGCGCCCCCACTAAGATGTTTTATGTGATTTACCGGCTTTGTTTGGTTTTGTGTCTGTCTCCTGCCTCTACCACGGAAACCCCATGTGGGCAGGGATTTGTGTGGGTTTCATTAACCAGTGAGGGATCAGCACCTAGGACAGAGCCCAGCACATAGTGGGGGCTCAATGACTGACTACCCGCTGAATCAGTGTCCTGAGTATATTTGTCTATCTGTGCCTGCCATCAAAATGTAACCTTGTCTGTGTCTTCCCCACCTCTAGCACAGTACTTTGCACATAGCCAAGTGCTCAGCAGAGTTTTAGGGTGGGGACGCCTGGGTAGCTCAGTCCATTAAGCATCCAAATTTGCTCAGGTCATGATCTCCTGGTTCAAGGGTTCTATCCCCACATCAGTCTCTGCACTGACAGTGTGAGCTTGCTTCAGGTCCTCTGTGTCCCTCTCTCTCTGCCTCTCCCTGCCCTCTCTCTCCCAAAAATAAATAAATAAATAAATAAATAAATAAATAAATAAATAAACGATCATTTAAAAAAATTTAATGTTTTTTATTTATTTCTGAGAGAGAGAGAGAGAGAGAGAGACAGCATGAACAGGGGAGGGTCAGAGAGAGAGAAACACAGAATCCGAAGCAGGCTCCAGGCTCTGAGCTGTCAGCACAGAGCCTGATGCGAGGCTCGAACTCACAAACCGTAAGATCATGACCTGAGCCAAAGTCGGCCGCTCAACTGACTGAGCCACCCAGGCGCCCCAACAAACAAAGATTTAAAGAAAAGAGTTTTAGGATGAATGAATGAATGAATGAATAGGTAAGAATGAGTCTTTGTGTAAGAGCTAAGAGCACAGGCTTTGGAATTGCAATGCCTGGAGATGTTTACAGATCTGCTCCTTACGAGCCAAGAGACCTGGGCGTGTCAGCTTACTGCCTGAGCTTCCTCCTCCGGATGATGGTGCCCCCATGGGGAGCCTCATCTATCCCTGATGGGATGTTAAGTGGTGCAGTCACTCTGGAAACAGTCTGACAGTTTCTTTGTTTGTTTGTTTTTAAATTATTTTTAATGTTTATTTATTTATTTATTTTTATTTCTAGGAGAGAGAGAGAGACAGCGTGAGCAGGGGAGGGTCAGAGGGAGAGGGAGTCACAGACTGAAACAGGCTCCAGGCTCTGAGCTGGCAGTCAGCACAGAGCCCGACGCGGGGCTCGAACCCACGAACCGCGAGATCATGACCTAAGCGAAAGTCGGACGCTTAACCGACTAAGCCACCCAGGCGCCCCAAAGGCTTGCGAATGTTTATTTTTTAGAGAGATATGAGTGTGAGCAAGGGAGGGGCAGAGAGAAGGAGACACAGAATTTAAGCAGACTCCAGGTCGATGCAGGGCTTGAACTCACAAACCGGGAGGTCATGACCTGAGCCAAAGTTGGACGCTCATCCGACTGAGCCACGCAGGCGCCCCCAGTTTCTTAAAAAGTGTATCATGAGTGTCTCACACAGCCTAACAATTCTGCTCCTGAGAGTCTGCCCAAGAGAATAAAATCTATGTCCAGAGGAAGGATCGTACATTCATGTTCATAGCAGCATTATTCATAACGGCTGAAGCGCAGACACAACTCAAATGTCCATCAGCAGATGAAAGGGTGAACAAAATGCAATATATCCAGACAAGGGAATGTTATTCAGACACAAAAAGGAATGGAGTGCGGATAAAACGCGCGGTGTAGATGAGCCGTTAAAGACAGTATTTAGTGAACAAAGCCAGACATGGAAGACCACACACTATGATCCATTTATAGGAACTGTCCAGGAAGGGTGAATCTGTCAAGACAGAGGAGACTCATGGTTGCCTGGGGCTGAGGGTAGGGAAGGGAAGTGACTATTAACGGGCACAGGAGAGCTTTTGGAGATTCTGGACATGTCCTAACCTTTGATTTTGGTGATAGTTGCACAATCCTGTAAACTTACTAAAAGTCTTTGAGTTAGTTGTGCACTTAAAATGAGCAAATTCTATGGGAGGCAAATAATATCTCAATAAAATTTTTAAAGAAAAAAAAAACTTGGAAAGGCACCTGGGTGGCTCAGTTGGTTGAGTGTCTGATTTTGGTTCAGGTACTGATCTCACTGTGGGTTCGAGCCCCATGTCAGGCTCTGTGCTGACAGCTCAGAGCCTGGAGGCTGCTTCGGATTCTGTGTCTCCCTCTCTCTCTGCCCTTCCCTGCTCTCTCTCTCTCTCTCTCTCTCTCTCAAAAACAAATACACATTTTAAAAATTAAAAAAAAGAAAAAAATTGGGGCCCATAACAGTATCTATTGATATTGTAAAGATTAAATGACCTAAAAGAAAAAAAAAGATTAAATGACCTAATCCATGTCATCCCTTTAGAAACAGATGAGGGTAAACACTCAAGAAATGTGTTTTGTATGATTATGAACACATGTGATTGAAGTCATGAATGTAAAATGCTCAGCACAAGGAACGACTAAGCTACAGGGTTTGACTCATGAACACCACGTAGTATTACCTCCTAAGAGTAATAACCACATGGGCGTCTTATCATTTCCTGTGTCTGTCCCACACATCAGTTTTCTCGTCTGCAAAATGGGAGAACTGGGCTTCAGCTTTAGGGAACTTTTCTCACCCTAAGTTCTGTATTTTATTCTAGGAATGTTTCTCTCTGGATACAGCAGACCCTCAAGGCCGAGTAAGTGTGTGTGGGGGGCGCGGGGGGGAGCAGATGGTGAGATAACCCATGGGGGGGTGCGGGTCTGATGCCTTAGGGCCTGGAGACGGGGATGCATGTAAGGAGGGGATTGTGTGCGTGGGCGCTGATCCCAAGGGCTATATTGGCATGGTTACGGGTATTCATGGTGTGGAGCTGGTTCAGGCTGGGTTCAAATTCCACGCCCACCATATCCTTGCTATGAGATTTTGGACAAGGGACTCCCTCTCTGAACGCTGTTTTCCTCCTAGAAAAGGGTGAGGATGGGGAGGAGGGGTGGGCATGGAGGAGGACACTTGTGGGGATGAGCACTGAGTGTTGTGTGGAAACTAATTTGACAATAAACTATTTGTAAAAAAAAAAAAGAAAGAAAGAAAAGGGTGAAGATGTTTCCTAATTCCCAATGGAGAGGTGAGCATTCCCCGAGACCCTGTCTATACCAGCCTGGGAAAACAACAAAGCAGCAGCAGCAATGACTCCCTCCCTGATGGCAGCCACTGTTTTCACCCTTTTCCACAAAGTACCTCCTTGAATACAAAGGGCTCGATTCATGGTAGTGATTTCCAAAAGTAGGACAAATAAGTTCGCTTTAATCCGTTTGCCCTTCTGTAAAGTGGGTATAATCCCGTCCCTCACGAGTTGTATCCAGCGTGATTGTGCCGAGAAGGTGTCTGGCCCTGGTAGGTTCTCACTCAGTGGGAGCCCGTGTTTGGATGTGGTAATAGGGAGCCGCTGAAGGTTCCTGGGGAGGGAAGTAGCCTTGATGGCATGAAAGCACCCCCAGCTCCCCAGCTCCTCACACCTGAGGCTAAGTTACAGGATCTAGTTCGTCGGAGAACTGTCTCATTAGGAAATCCCAATTTATTTGTCCCAATATTTGATTATGGTCCGTGTCGTCTGCTGGTCTTACGTTCCACAAGGCTGCTACCCAAGTGGCTCTCACTTGTCACTCTACCCCCAGCATCCAGGCCTGGGTGGTGCAGCGATAATCACACAGATGAACATGTATTGAATCCCTACTATGTGCCAGGCGCTGTCTCAAAGACTCAGCCAAGATGTGTTACATCTTTGACAAGGGGAATCCTGCAAAGCTCTGCGTCAATCATCTCCCTTCCTAGACCCTCAACCTCTGTCCTTCTGGCTTCCCTCCGTCCATCCCTGCCCCCGCGTGGCGTTTCCGTCACACCAGAGCATGACCTTGTCTCCCATTCGTTGCCCTGGAAAGCCAGGATATGGCGCCCCTCTTTTCCTGGCCTTACAGGCATAAAGATACCTAAGTGGTGGCCATTATTGTTTGCAAAGGGTCAAGAGAGAGCCAGTGAAGGTGCTGGAGGAAGGCAGGATGTCAACAGAAGGGGTTTTAGGAAGATTGGCTTGGACACACCTCACTCCTTAAGACCCAGACAAATGGGTGGGGGCAAATAACACAACAACACAGATTTGTCTGCAGAAAATGACACTTCCCACCCCCGACCCCCAATTCCTTGTGGTTTCTCAAACATGCAGCACCAACCCACCTCACAGCCTCTGTCCCTGCTGTTTCCTCCACCGGGTCTCCATCCAGGTCAAGGTCATCTGACCAGAGGGCCTGCCGTCCCCACCATGCTCACTCGTCACAGTGCCGTGTGGCTTTCTCAGTAACCCTTACCGATACCGGTGTTCTAAGGCAGGTCGGTTTGTTATCTGGACCAGCTCTGTCCCAAGGTAACTTCTTGGAATGATAGAATGTTCTGGATCTGTGCTGTCCAACAGGGCAGCCCTAGCTGCCGGCCACACAGGGCTCCTGAACACTGGAAACAGTGTGACTGAGGAGCTGAACTTGTATTCGTTTTTAAGTATTTTATTTTAAATGAAGTTACTTATTCTAAATCTAAAGGGAAATGGCCACACGTGGCTGGTGGCTAAACTCTATTGGACGGTGCGGATCTACCGGGAGCGGTGGTTTTCTCCTCTCCGGCACCACCAGGGCCCCTCGCTGGGCCTGGTCGGTGTTTGCTGAAGAAGTGCGTGCAGAGGGGCGCCCGGGGGCTCAGTCGGTTAAGCGACCCACCTCTTGGTTTCGGCTCAGGTCCTGATCTCAGTTTCTGAGTCTGAGTCCCTGTTGGGCTCTGCGCTGGCAGGGAGCCTGCTTGGGATTCTCTGGCGCGCTCTCTCTCTGGCCCTCCCCCACTCGTGCCGTCTCTGTCTCTCTCAAAAAAATAAAAAATAAACTCTAAAAAAGAGGAATACATGCAGACAGTGCACAAGGGGGCACCGGGCGCCCCGAAGATGCCTGGGCCACGGGTAACCTGGCTTGTTTCCCTCCTGTTTCTTCACGAGTCTCTTGCTGGCTGGGCCCCTCCCTCCCATTCCCTGATGTGAGTCTGGATCCTTCCTCCCTGGAACCCAAGCTCGGAGTCGGCTGGACAAATCCCAGCTCCCCCTGGGTCCCGCCTGCAGCTCCCCACAGACGGCCTCACTCTCCTTTTTCACGAACTCACATTTATTCACAGACAGACAAAGGGACAGGGATGGACCTTTGCTCACTGGGGACCCCCAGGGTCTGGCAGTTCCAAAGAGGTGACGGTGTCCAGTGTGCATGGTGAGGGACAGCCAGGCAGGGGACCCCCCCCCAGTCTCCATCTCTCTGGCCAGTGTTCTCCGCCTCCTTTTCTCTGAGTGTCCTGCCTTCAGAGGCCTGCTGGGCAAGCGGTTCCTAACCAGTGCCGGGGGCCTGGGGGCGGGCGGCGGGGAGGGCGGGGCGGTCCAGGGCCCACCCCCCTTAGTGTTGAGGGCTGGAAGGGGAGGGCTGGGTGGACAGAGGAGGCGCCTACTCGCGGACGTCCCCCCCTCCGTATTGCAAACCGGGAGCCAAACGGAGGGGCGGAGGGCTGGGTGTGGAGGTCAGGAGGCCAGGCCGCCCAGCCCGCGCAGGTGAGCCTTGCTGTCGACCTCCTCCTCCTCCATCTCGAAGGCTGAATGGTCTTGGCTGTCGAAACAGGAGGCGCTGAGGAAGACGGGGGGCGCGGGGCGGCGACCGGGGTGGGGTCCCCGGGAGGGCGGCTCTTCCTTGTGTGTGCGACGGGCAGCGGGAGCCCCTGCGCGTCCTCGGGCGCGGCGGGCGGCGGCGCGGCGGCGGGGCGCCTGCAGCTGGGCCGCCCTCTCCAGCTCGGCGGTGGCAGCGCTGGTGGCGCAGGAGGCTGTAGGCGCGCGAGAGCGCGCGGGCAGCGCGGGCAGGGTGCGGGGCCGGGCCGCCCGCGTGCACCTGCGCGTGGCGCGCCAGGTCGGCCAGGCGCTTGAACTCGCGCTGGCAGCGCACGCACTGGAAGGGGCGCGCCCCCGAGTGGGTCACCCCGTGCTGCCGCAGGTGCGCCCGGCGCCGGAACCCCTTGCCGCACTCGGGGCACCAGAAGCGGGGCTCCCGGGCGGCCGCGCCGGCGGCGTCCCTCCGTTCTGCCCGCCTCCCGCCCTCCGAGCGCCCCGCGCTCGGCCGCCTCGCCCCCCTCGGGCCCCTTCCCCGAGGTCCGTGCGCCCGCCGCCCTGTCGTCCTTCCTGCCCGCCGGGGCCAGCGGCGCCAGGAGGCCGAGCGCGCCGTGCACGCGCCGGTGCTGGCGGAGGTAGGAGGCGAGGCGGAAGGCCAGGCCGCAGTCCGGGCACACGAAGGGCCGGTCGGTGGAGTGCACCAGCCGGTGGCGGGACAGCGACCAGGGCCGGGCGAAGGCCTTGAGGCAGATGGAGCACTGGTGGCGCTTGGGGCGCGGCGGGGGCCCCCCTTCGCCCTCCTGCTCCCCCTCGGGGCGCAGACACGGGTGCGCCTTGAGCTCGCCCTTGGTGGCGAAGGCCTCGCGGCAGCGGAGGCACAGCAGCGTCCAGTCGGCCTGGAGCAGGACCTGCTTCTCCTCCTGACGCCCGGCCGCCAGCGCCAGCTCGGCCCGCAGCTCGGCCGCGCCGGCCTCGGCCTCCTCTTCCCGCGGCTCGCGGGGCTCGGTGCTGGCGGGGGCGGCCGGCGGGGCCGGCTCCCCGCGGGCCACGCGCGCGGGCACGCGGCCTCCTGGTCCGGCCCCGCGGCCGCGGGCCCGGGCTGCTCGCGCCGGCGGCCTGCGCCCCCGGCCGGCCCGGCCGCCTGGCCGCCCTCCATGGCCAGCTCGACCTCGCCGCCCGCGTGCCCTGGGCCAGGTGGCGCCGCAGCTGCGCGGGCTCGGGAAGGTGCGCGGGCACGCGGCGCAGCGCAGCGGGGCTGCGCCCGTGGCCGCGCAGGTGGCGGGACAGGTGCGCGGGCCGGCGGAAGGCCTTGGGGCACAGCGGGCAGTGCGGCCGGAGCCCCGAGTGGCTCAGCCGGTGCCGGAGAGGTAGTAGGGGAAGCGGAAGAGGCGGCCGCAGGTGGGGCAGGGCAGGGGGCCCGGGTCCGGCGCCCCCGGCCCGGCCCCGGCCCCGACCCCGGCCGCGCCCGCGGCCCCGGCCCCGGCCCCGGTGAGGGGGGCTGCCCTGGGCGGGTGGAGGCGGCTGCGGATCCATGCCTGTAGGGAGAGAGGGGAGACAATGAGACGTTGTGGCGAGGGTGCTGGGTGTAGAGGGCGATGCAGGTAGAGGGTGCAGGGAGGCAGAGAAGCAGAGACAGAGAGACACGGAGGTGCAGACAGGGTCAGACACTCAGCCAGGCAGAGCAGAGCGCCGCAAAGCCGGAAGAAGGCAGAGGGGAGACAGACTTGGGGACAGAGGGCAGAGGGCAGCAGAAGCGTCGGCCAGGGTGGCGGGAGACAGCAGAGAGAGATGGGAACTCCCAGCAGAGACAGAGATGGAGACAAAACAAAGAGATTCAGGGGGAGAGGGAGCAGACACAGAGATGAGAGAGCCACAGCAGGGTGGGAGTGGGGAGAGACAGCCAGGCAGAGTCGGGGACGGGGAGGAGACAGGGAGCCAAGAGCTGCTTCTCCAGGCCCGGCCGGAGCCTTTAGGGAGGGGCTGGGAACCAGCCTGTGGTGCCCGAGTGGAGGGGGAGGAACTCGACACTGCGAGGCCCCGGAAATGGAAGGGGGGTGCCCAGACCAGGGTCTGGGAGAGGCCAGGGGGAGGAGGGCTGGCCCAGACTCCTGGCTAGAGAGGAGGCTGGGCGGCCGGCCTCCTGGGGCTGGGAGAGGTGGCGCGGGCCTGGGAGGCGGCTGGGATCCTCTTCTGTGCCGAAGGGGTATGGATTCCTGGGTCCCCGCGGCAGAGAGGATTGAGGGAGGGGGCTGGGCTCCTAAGACAAGGGAGAGGAGGGGGGGGCTCAGCTCCTGGGATGCTCCAGGGAGGAGGCAGCTGGGGGCCAGGCCCTGGACGCCTGCCCTCCCCAAGGCTGCTGGGGTGCAGAGCCCTAGGTCCCCAAGGGGGGGCCGATCTCCCCCTGGGCCCAGCTTGCGGTTCCCCGCAGGCCTGATCAGCAGAATTGGGGCCGCAAGCGGAGGCCTCGCCGACTTCGGGGCCCGGGGCCTGGGCCCTGATCTCCGGGCGCCGGGTTCTTACCTCCGCCTCCTTCGCTCCTTTCTTCCTTCCCCGAGGCCGGCCAAACGCGGACGGTGGCGGCGGGGAGGGAGGGAGGGCCGAGCGTGGTGGGGGGTGGAGGAGGCTGGGCTCGGTGTCACCGCCTAAGCCTTCCCCCCGGAAACCGGCCTTTCCACGGAGCCCCAAAGAGGAAAGACTGGCTGGGAAGCCGGAAGCGGGAGGTCGAGGGGACCCAGGGGGCGGGGAGGGAGGGCGGCTTGGATTCCCGGGTCCTGCTCGGGGAGGGGGCTGTGGGCCTGGGAGGCCGGGTCGGCCCCCCTCCCCACCCCAACAGACACACATATTCATTCATGGCTTCAACAAATACACATTTATCGGGTCCTGTCTGTGCCAGGCACTGTGCCGGGCGACGGGGTGCCAGGGGGCCGCGATGAAAGAGGCGGTGGCAGAGGCCTCAGGGAAAGTGGGAGCACTCTGGACCAGAACCTGAGTCCAGCCATCGCGTGGCTGCCCGAGCAAGCGATGTCCCCTTCTCGTGGCCCCAGTGTCCCCCTCCGTGATAAGCCCCGCGCACATTCATTAGCCCCTGAGACCACTATGCACTGAGCAGCTACTGTAAGTGCGGTCTGCGTATGTATCTTGCTACACATACTGACTCCGTCCTCAGCTGCGGAGATCTACTGAGCACCTACTATGGGCTGGCTCTGTCCTTGGTGCTGGAGCTTCAGTGACAAAGACAGAGGCCGCTGGACCCTGTGTGCAGGAAGCTCACCGTCTGACCGAGGTCGCAGCCAGACACAGATCCGATTGCCTTCCTGGGAAATGTGCTCTGGTTGCAGGAAAGAGGGTTTGGTGGGAACTCAGAGAACAGAGACGGCACGGAGCTGATCCCACACTGGGGCGAGAGCCGTCCTCAGGGTCTCCCAGGAGGCAACACTGTTTCAGCT
Source organism: Proteles cristata cristata (assembly GCA_017311185.1). NCBI lineage: Eukaryota > Metazoa > Chordata > Mammalia > Carnivora > Hyaenidae > Proteles > Proteles cristata. The sequence continues at coordinate 33,430 of JAESUZ010004557.1, forward strand.
GAAACTTGCTGGATGAAAGACTTGGGGACGAGAAGGTTGAGTGAACGGAAGGAGACAGACATATGCCTCCACACGACACCGCGAATACCTGATGCTGAGCAGAAAAGGTGTGCCGTGGAGGTGTGCCCGCAGCCAGTCGCTGGTTGTTTAAGGTGAAATACATGCTCAACATTGTTGGCAAGAGTGTGGGAAACGGGACCTCTTATACATGGCCGGGGAGACTCAAGTTTGACCTGTATTTATTCTTTTTTTTAATGTTTTATTTATTTCTGAGACAGAAGCAGCATGAGCAGGGGAGGGTCAGAGAGAGAGGGAGATGCAGAATCTGAAGCAGCTCCAGGCTCTGAGCTGTCAGCACAGAGCCCGACGTGGGGCTTGAACCCACGAACCGTGAGATCATGACCTGAGCTGAAGTCGAACGCTCAATGGACTGAGTCACCCAGGTGCCCCTGATGTTTATTTATTCTTGAGAGATAGAGTGTGGGCAGGGGAACAGAGAGAGAGGGAGACACAGAATCTGAAGCAGCTCCAGGCTCTGAGCTGTCAGCACAGAGCCCGACGCAGGGCTCAAACCCACGAACCGTGAGATCATGACCTGAGCCAAAGTCAGGTGCTTAACAGACTGAGCCCCCCCAGGCACCCCAGGGTGGGTGAAATTTGGAACAACCTGAACAAGTGAGCAATTCCAGGAGTTTATCTGTCAGTAGACCTAGTTGGAAACATGGAAAATGACATCTGTACCGGGTTAATCGGTGCAGTATTGCACAGCACTGCAGAAGACTGGAGATGGGCTAAATGCCCATGGGTAGGGGATTCAAGTGATAAGTCATGATTGATCTGCCCAGCGGAATGCTATGTGTCGTCGTCGTCGTCGTCGTCATCATCATCATCATCATCATCATCATCATCATCACAGGATGAAGAAACTTGCTGGGTAAAAATATGAAAGGCTCCCAGTGATAACGTGAAGGGAAGGCTGGGGAAAGGCAGGTGGAAAACAGTCTGTAACCTGTTCTAACTATCTGTGCTTATCAGTGGTTTGCGTCTGAGAAGACAGGAAACTAGCAACATTGTATAACTCCCAGAACTGAAACTTACTACACTCTATCCTTTCGTACTTTTTGAATTTGAAACCATGTGAATATGTTCTGTATTCAAGAAAGTAAAGGCACAAGAAATAAATGGGTGGGGGAGGGTAATAAAAATAAATAAAATGAAAATTACTAATAATGTAGCCTTGTAAGTGCCTTACAAATACAAACCTAGTTGTTTCTCCTTGCCTTATGAAGTGGGTCACATTATTCTCCCATTTTATTTTCTTTTATTTTTAAATGTTTATTTATTTTTGAGAGAGAGAGAAAGAGTGTGAGCAGCAGAGGAGCAGAGAGAGAGGGAGACACAGAATCTGAAGCAGGCGCCAGGCTCTGAGCTGTCAGGGCGGGGCCCGACGTGGGGCTCGAACCCACGAACCATGAGATCACGACCTAAACTGAAGTCAGACACTCAGTCCACTGAGCCACCCAGGTGCCCCTACTCCCATTTTAAAGAATGGTAAAGTGAGGCACTAAAACATTTCAAAGCTAAATGAGTCTCTGGGAGTCTGCATTTCACAACGAGATGGGACAGATGACAGAGGCCTACAGCTTGATTTTTAAAAGCACCTGGCCAAAAATACTACTTTTTAAAAAAATATTTGTATTTATTTCTAGGAGAGAGAGAGAGACAGCGTGAGCAGGGGAGGGTCAGAGAGGGAGTCACAGACTGAAACAGGCTCCAGGCTCTGAGCTGGCAGTCAGCACAGTGCCCGACGCAGGGCTCGAACCCACGAACCGCGAGATCACGACCTGAGCGAAAGTCGGACGCTTAACCGACTGAGCCACCCGGGCACCCCATACTTTTTAAAGGATATATACATATGAGTGAAAGTCTAAAAATACCACAGAAATAACAAGCACCAAATTTGGGTTGGGTACCTTTTTGTTTTATTTTTTATATTTGAGAGAGAGACAGAGCGAGGAAGGCAGGAGGTGGAGGCAGATCTGAAGCTGCAAGCTGTCGGCGCAGAGCCTGACGCAGGCTCGAAGTCACAAACCCTGAGACCATGACCCGAGCCAAAGTCAGAGGCTTAACCAACTGTGCCACCCTGGTGCCCCGGGGTAGGGGTACTTTTTAGCAGGGAGAAGCAATCAGATCCCAGCGGCGCCTGTGGGGAGTGGGGGTATCTCTAACGTCTCGAAGCTGATGGTAATTGGGGTCGGTGTGGCACGGAGGTCAGTGGCACTAAGTACCTTCTCGATGTCATGCAACCATCCCACCATCTAGTGTCAGAACGTTTTCGTCTCCCGAAACAGAAATCTAGATCCGTGAGGCAGTCCCTCTCCATTCCCTCCCCTCCCAGCCCCTGGCCGCCCGTGGTCAGCTCTGCCTCTCCGTGGCCTTGCCTACTGTGGACATTTCACCTCGACTGAGCCACGCCATACGTGATCTTTTCTGACTGGCATCTTTCACTTCGCATGTCGGGATTCATCTATGTTGTGGCATGTATCAGTATGTCCTTCCTTTTCGTGGTTGAATAATACTCCGCTGCGTGAGTAGATGGCATTCTGTCGGTCCCATTTGTCCATGGGCATTTGGGTCATTTCTGCCTTTGTTTGCTATTGTGAATAGCGCCGTTATGAATGTTTGAGAATACGTTTTTGTCTGAATGGCTTTTTCCAGTCCTTCTGAGTCTATAACTAGGGGGTTCTGTGTGGCTATTTCATTATCTATGTTTTAAAGGCTTAACATTTTTTTCCTTAAAAAAAAAAAAAGGGAGGAAAGAAAATTCAGGAATGGAGAAGTGGGAAATGAAACGTCAAGCAGGGAGAACAGCATGGTTTGGGTGGGGCGGGGTGGGGGTCTTGACTTGGGGCAGGGCCGTGGATTGGGACGTCAGAGGCGGCAGCGCGGTGGAGAGAGGCCGGGAGCTGCGCGGGCCGCTGGGTCCCCTCTGAGCTGGACGCATTCCTAGTGCACTGAGAAGCCATTGAAAAGGTTTCAAGCTGGAGAGTCACATGATCCGATTAGTGTTTCAGAGAAATTCCTGTGGGACCCGCGTGGAGGCCCCGCCGGATGCAGGGGAGACCCAGGCTGGGAGCAGGGGTGGGGGCGCGGGCCCAGGTGAGAGAGAAGGCCTCCAGGGCCGGGAGCGGGGCCTGGCGCTGACTCAGGGCTGCACTCCTGGGGCCAGGCCCCCTGCAACTGCCTCCTCATTGTCCCTCCGGCTTGCAGTCCCTCTACCTCCCGGACAGTTTCCCGCAGCCAGAAATCACAGCCTGTCACTCCAGCGCTGAACAGCCTCCCGTGCTCCTCATCCCTTCCTCCCGCGTTCCTCACCCCTCCCTGTAAGGCCCCTGGAGCCTTCCTCCCTCAACTGACCGCCACCTCTCTCTGAGCCCTGCTTCGCTCTCTGTTCCAGCCACACCACCCTTTTTGCTCTCTGTGGACCCCAGGGCCTTTGAACGTGCCGTTCTTCCTCCCCGAAATGCCCTGTCCCTAGACTTCCATAAAGTTTCCCTTATTCCCATCATTTCTTTCAGATGTCCTCAGACACCTCTCCTGTCCGCCGTAGCTAAAAGAGCCCTCCCGTCACCCTCTGGTCCTTACCCTGCCTTAATTTTCAACCTGCTCCTCTCCAAAGCAGCATTAGGCTACTCGTGGATTACCCACTGATTGCTTATCCCTCCCTCCCCCGGAATAGAAATAATTCCCTGAGGGCAAGCGTCTGCTTGGCCGGTTTGCTGAAATGCCCACCCGTCAGCACGAAGCCGCGCACAGAAAAGTGGATGAGGAGTGAGGAGGGGCGCCGCTGGGGCTTCAGGAGAGGGGGCACCCTGAGGGGAGAAGGCTGAGGCGGTGCGGCCATGAGGAGCTCAGGTGAGCGTGCAGGTGGCTGGCTCCACTGATCAGCTGCGAGGGAGTCGTCAGCTTCAGCCCAGTAATTGGCTCCCTGAAGAGAGAGAGATCCTGCCTCCCCCCTTCGGAGCCTCAGTTAGCACATCTATGAAATGGGGCTACAGTGAGAGGAGTTAGGTACAGGGTCGAGCCTGGGGGAAATGGGCGAGTCCCTTTCGCTATTGTCTCAGAAGGGAAAGGCTTGGACTGGAGGAGAGGGGGGCGGAGCTGCAGCCTCCACGGGGCCCTCCTCGTTAATCCGGAGCTGGAGGCCGTCTCCATGACACCCTGGCTCCTTTCCAGACCCTCCGTGCTCCAGGCCGAGCAGGTCTCCACGTGGGCGGGTCTTGTCTCTGGGGCGGTGCCTGAATCTAAGAGGGCGGGTCTTGTTTCTCCAAAACAGATTTTTTTTTTTGGCCCCAGGGGATGGGTCTGGTTCCTGGTTCCTGGTTCGCGGGTGGCCGAGAGGAGAGGAAGTCTCTCTAAGGTTGAGCCTCCCCAGCAGCTGACCGGGAGCCTTCAAATGAGCAATTGTGGATCTGCAGGCAAAAAAATGTCTTCTTGTTTTCTCTCCGCCAAAATATATGTCTTCCTCCTTTACATTTTTTTCTGGTGAGATATACGACTCATAGACTAAAAAGGCACGACACAAACGCACAGCTAGCAAAGAATTATCAGTGGATCACCAGATTGAGACGTGGAATGTTAGCTCCCATCCCAGAGTCCATAGAAGATTAGCTTAACCCATCCAGCCCCACTGTTCTGAGTGTGCTGGGAAAATCTTTCCGGGTTTTTCTAGATGGTTCACTACCCACAATACATCCTGAACAATATTACCGTTTTGCTGGCTTTTGAATGTTTTATAAATGGAATCCTACTCCATGTATTTGGCTTCTTGCACTGAATTTCTTTGTAACTTTCATCTGTGCAATTGTGGGTTTCTGCACTCCTTCATTTCATTGCTGTATAGTATTCCATAGCATAATAGAGCACTGTTTATTGCCCTGCTATATTGTTGATGGATGTCTTATTCTGTTCTGGCTGCTGTAACAAAAAAACACACACAAAAAAAACAAAAAAACAAAAAAAAACCACAGACTGAGTAGCTTACAAACAACAGAAATTTATTCTCAGTTCTGGAAGCCAGAAGTCCAAGATCAAGGGGCCAGCATACTTGCCTTCTGGGGAAGGCTCTCTTCAGGGTTTATGGCCACTGCCTTCTTGCTGCGTCCTCACATGGTGGAAAGGGCTAGGGATCTCTCCGGAGCCTTTGGAATGTAGACACTAATCCCATGCCTGAGAACTGCAACCCACATGACTTAAGCACCTCCCGAAAGCTCCATCTCCAAATACTGTCACATTGGGCTTTAGGGTTTCAACATGTCAATTTTGATGGGGATGCAAACATTCAGACCCTAACGATGAGGTTTCCGTTGTTCAGAGTTTGAGGCTGTACAGATTTGCTGCTGGGAATGTTTCTCTACATGTCTCCCTGTGCAGACGAAGGAATTTCTCTGGGCTTGTGCCTGGCAGTGGGCTTACTGCCTCACAGGATATGTGCATCTTCAGCCACATAAGAGCATGCCAGTCTCCCTGGCATCTTATATTTAAGAAGCTCAAAATGGAATCCTTGATCCACATAAGACCTCGCCCCTACCCAAACTTGTTCTTCCCCTTTTCTGTGCTTAATACAAAATCCCACCACCCAGCCAGTCCCTCCTGATTCCTCCCTTTCGGCTTCTTTATCTCGCGCTCTCTCTCTCTCATGTTCCACCTATAGAATTCATTTCAAATCCACCCGTTTCTCTCCACCACTAAGGTCTACCCCGCCCCCCCATCTTTCCTGCTGGACTGCAAATCTTCTGACTCCATGGAACCCCTCCAATCTTCACTCAGCAGCCAGCGGGAACTTTGTAAAGTGCAAGAGCGGTCACATCCACATTGAAATCTTGCTTTCGAGGGCCTGGAGGGCCCAGCAGCCCCTGCGTGACCTGACCCTTCAACCTCAGTTCCTCCTTTCCCCTCTGTGCTCACCCAGGCATCTTGCTTGCTGGTCTCTCATCACCCTTCAGGTTTCAGATCAAATGTCACCTCTGTGGACAAGCCCACGGGACACCCGAACTGAGAAGGCAGTCTCTCAGCCACTCACTCTCTTGACACCTTTCCTCATCTCCTTCAGACTGCTCAAAACCATCTGAAAACTACTCTCTATTACTCTTTTCTCCACCCTACCGCCCACACACTAAAAATATAAACCCCACGAGGAGTTATTTTCTTCGCTGTTGGATCCCCAAAGAGGACCGCAATGCCTGGCACAGAAGAGGCACTGGGTACAGGAATGTAATCTAGTGCATGGAAGACAATATGAACGACTGGCCCCATCCCTGATGGGTGAATCCTATCCTAGGGGTTGGATGTAGCGTCTGAGGTACATACTTGGACACCTGGAGGTGGAGTGTAAGAGATAGGGCTCTGCTTAGGGGTAGAACTTTTCTTTAAGGGGACAGTTTGGTTTTTAGGGGGCAGGGCTTATGGGATTGATGGTTTCTAAAGGGCATGGTTAGCCCACTGGAGATGGATCTTGTGTTTAAAGGACAGGGTTCCATGTAGAAGAGACTTAAGCCGTCTCTGATTTTAATGGTCATGCACTCGCTAAAGGACTCAAAATTGGTCAGGAGGGAGGGAGGAAAGATCTTTATTCAGGGGGCCTGTCCTTAATCGGGGAGGGAGAAACCGCCACCTCTCTGGAGCCAAGGATCAGAAAATGAGACAGCAGTGACTGACAGGACGAGGTTTATTGGGGTCCTGGAGACATTAGGGAGCAGGTGAGGGGGCAAGGTCGAGGCTCACGGGGGGAACCCCCTAGCCAAGCCCCCTTTCCCTTAGGGGTTGAGGGGAACACAGAGACAGACAAACCAACAGAGATGGGAAGACGGACAGGTGCTACAGCAGAGTAAGAGGAAAACCCCAGTGTCACCACCTCCCATTCAGATGGGTCACAGGACGGGGAGTGAAGTGGACTGGCCCACACTCCGGGGCGAGGGAGGAGTGTCTGCTGTATTCACCTAAGGAGGGTGGGGGGCGGGCCACGGTCTGGACCAGCCCATTCCAGTGGACAGGGGTGCGTATCTGATTCAGTTCATCCTACTAGGCAGGGGCGATTTCAAACCAGCCTATTCTAGTGGTTGGGGTGGGGAAGATCATTAGGGTTGATCCATTCTGCAGTAGGGGCAGGAGACCTAATTGGGGAGGGGGTGAGGGCAGGGGACATCTACCCTGGTCCTCTTTCAGCATCAGGAATGAAATGGGGTGGGCGCGGGGGAAGGCAGATTCCGGCTATATCCGTTTTTTTGGGGGGGGCACCACTTGACTGGTGGGTAGCATTTGGAGGGGATCTGGGGAAATTCTGGGACATGACCCCCCACATTCTCCAGATCAAGGTCGTAGGGAATGATGGCTCTCAGGGAGGGGGGCAGCCTTCCCTTGGAGGGAAGGGTGCCCATCTTTCATTATTAGCGCCCTCAAAAAACAGACGAGAAGTACTTGTGGCGACCCATTTCTCATTGCTAGGTCCCCACAGCTTGGAGGCTGCCTATTGATTTGGGGATGCCCAGCACGGATTCCGGGGGCCTCAAGCTCAGGGGTCTCTTCGTGGACCCCGGACCCCAGAGCTGAGGAATCTCTCCGTGTATTCGCTGCCCGCCAGCTCAGGGCCCTGTGTGGGCGTCTGGTGGCCCCGTCTCTCCAGCCAGGGTCCCCTCGCTGCGGGGCCCGTGGACCTGGATCCGGACCCGGCCAGGGCCCCGAGTCCAGCCCGCGTCCCCGGGGAGGCGCGGCCCGGCCGAGTCAGTCCATGCCCCGGTGCAGCTTCAGGTGCCGAGAGAGGTTGCTGAGCGTGATGAAGCCCTTGCCGCAGACGTGGCAGGGGAAGGGCCGCTCGCTGCCGTGCAGCAGCCGGTGGCGCTTGAGGTAGCACTCGTGGCGGAAGAACTTGCCGCACTCGAGGCACGGGAACGGCTTCTCGCCCGTGTGCACCAGCACGTGCCGCTCCAGGTCGCGCGGCGAGCGGAACAGCTTCTCGCACTCGGAGCAGCCGAAGATCTTCTTGCCGCGGCCCGAGCCGGACGCGGCCTCGCCGGCGCGCCCCTCCCGGGGCGGCGGGCGCCGCCTCGGCCGCCCGCCCTCGCCGTGGCTGGCCCGCCGGTGCTCCTCCAGGGCGGCCAGGGCGGCGTGCAGGGCGCCGCAGTGGCCGCAGCCGTAGGTGGCGGGGCCCGAGTGGGCCTCCAGGTGGCTGGCCAGCGCGGCGGCCGACGCGAAGAAGGTCCCGCAGTCGCACTGGTACAGCGTGTCTTCCGACGCCTCGGCCGCGGCCGCGGGGGCCTCGCCGGCGCCCTCGGGGAGCAGCCCGCGGAGCGCGGGCACGCCGCCCCCCGCGCGGCCCGGCAGCCGCGCGCCGTCCCAGGCCTGCGCGGGCGCGCGCCCGCGCTCTGCACGTCGTGCGTCAGCTTGTGCCGCTCGAGCAGCGCGGGGCGTTGAACGCGCTCGCAGCGCGGGCACTTGAACGGCTTCACATCCGTGTGCGCAGCCCAGTGCGCCGCCAGCTCGCGGCCCTGGTCGAAGCGCCGCGCGCAGGCGCCGCACGCGAACGGGGCAGCGCGGCCGCGGCCGCCGCCTCCGCCAGCCCCCAGCCGCCCGCGCCCGCGCCGCCGCCTCCGGGCCGTCCCCGCCAGCCGCCCCCGCGCCCCCGCACGCCGAGCAGGGCCCCGCGTTGCAGCAGACGGAGCAGGGCGCGCCCAGGCTGGGCAGGCCTGGGCCGGGCTGCAGCGGGGACGGGAGCACCCCGCGGTGCTGGCGCTTGAGGTGGCGGCCCAGGCTGGAGCGTGAGGAGAAGCGCAGCTCGCAGACCAGGCAGCAGTAGGGCTTCTCGCCAGTGTGGACGACCTGGGAGGGCGGGAGGGGGAGCGCAGCATCAGGGCCCGGGGTCCGGACCGCAGGGCGGATTCCTGCACTCTGGAGCCTGGCCTCACCCAGCTCCCATCTCCTCCCTCGCCTTCTGATTTGGGCCATGTTGGCATTCTTTCTGCCCTTTCCCTCGCAGGACCTTTGCACGTGCTGTTCCTTTAGGCTGGAGAATGCTTCCTCCCCTTCTTCCGCACTAACCCGTACTCGTTTTCAACAAGCCCACGTAGGAGACTGGGGCTGACTGGGAGAATGCCTAGGTACTAGGGTTCTGAGCACTAACAAACCTGGGTTCAAATCCCAGCCCCGCCTTCTCCTCTCAGTGGACGCTGGACAAGTAACATCATCTCTGCTTTTCTCCTGTGTAACACGGGCACCAGAAGATGTGCCATCTCACAGCGTCGTTGTGAGTATAAGATTAAATCATCACTAAGTACGCAATTCCTAGAAAGTATGATTATTACTGATAAACTTTCCGACTTCCTCTAAGGTGGTGGATATTGGGAAGAGGTGGAGAGGTCTTTTATAATCCCCTGGGGTGGCGTTTCAAGGTAAATGTCCCACCTTCTAGAACAATGACTGTCCAACACAACTTTCTGCAGTCATGGAAATGTCGTGTGTCTTCACTGACGGCAGGGAGTATGGCAGCCACCAGCGACACCTGGCTATTGAGCCCTTGAAATGTGGCCAGTGTACTGTGCAAGACTGTGCCTTACAGACCTTGGTCCCTGTCGTTTATTTAAAAGTCTGGAAGTCCTAGAGGCAGATTTTGAGCGTCCAGTCCTTTGGTTGGTAGTGCCTGCCTACTGAACTGTACAACTAAGTGAGAAAGCACAGCGCTGTCCGCTGCCCAAAGCGGGGCCTGTGGCTGCCAGAGTGTCCAGCCCAGGGCGGCAGCCTGAGCCCAGCCTGCGGGACTCACCTGGTGGTGCAACAGGCCCGTGGAGTCTCGGAACCCTTTAGGGCAGGCAGAGCAGCGGTAGGGCCGCTCGCCGGTGTGCGAACGCAGGTGGTTGGCCAGGTTGAAGCTGTGCTTGAAGCCCTTGCCACAGCGCGGACACGCGTGGGGTTTGAGTGCAGTGTGCCGGGCGAAGTGGCGCCGAAGGTCCGAGCGGTAGCGGAAGCTCTTGCCACACTCACTGCAGTGAAATGGGACCCGGGGAGCAGCCGCAGGCGGTGCTGGGGCGGGGGCCGGGGGCACTGGCAGCGGGGCATCATCCATGGTGGCGTGGTGCGAGGGCAGGGTCGAGTGGAGGCTCTCTCTGGAGCAGGGGAAGACACGGAGGGCAGGTGAAGCAGTCAGCTCCCCATCAGCCCTGTCCTATCCGGGTGCTTGGACTCAGGACCCACTACTTGTCCCCTGGGGACACTTCCACTTCCCTCCGAGCTACACTCAGCCTCCAAGCCACGACCACTCACCGTTAAGCCTGTCCTCCTCTCTTACAAACCCTTCTCCCACTCCTCCGCCAATCCTCCTAATTAGTTCCAGTGGCTAATACCCTCCCGAGGGCGTTTAAGCCTCTCGCCTCCTCGGACCCCATATTCCTCCCTAAGCCCCGCCCACTCTCAATCAGGTCCCACCCGCTCCTCCTAAAGTCCCCACACCATTCCTGATGCCTCTCGTATTCTCTGACAAGTCCCTTCCCCCCTGAGTGTCCCTCCCAGTCTTCTTCTTCGAGAGAAAGTCGTCTTCGGGAAAAGATTCACACTCCTAGTGAATGAGGGGGACAAAGATTTGGGGCCAAGTGCACTTGGTCGACCTTCCAGGGCTCCCAGGACTGGTCCTGGAACTTCTGAAGAAACCAACTGAGTCTGTCCATCTGCACAATGGCGACAACAGGGGTACCTACCTCATGAAGTGGAGGTGAGGAGCAAGCAAAACTGTGGCAGTGCGCACCGTGCCCTGACTCGGGCAGGGGCCCAGCAAAGGTTCAACAGGCAAGCTGTTCTTACTACTACCAGCGAAGTTCTTCTGAGCTTCCTCCCTAAGGCCTACCATCTCTTCTCCGCTAAGGTGCGCCTCCAGGACGCCACACAGGTTGTCGTCTGCCCCTAGCCTGTAGGGGGGCCCCATCCTTTGCAAGACCCTCCACTCAGCCTTCCCCAGGGAGCCCCTTCCCAGCCTTCCAACTCACTGCACTTACGTTTTGAAGACTTGTGATTCCCACTAAGACTAGACAAAATCCCGTTGCCTCACTGCGCCCACTCCTGCACAAACTACTCCCCTTCCACTCTAAGCTCTGTCCACCTGAGCCCCATTCCCCTACTCACCCCAGCTAAGTCCCTTCCACCCTTCAACCTGGGGCCCCCTCGCACCTTCGGCCACGCCCCCTACCAAGCCCCACCCATCGCTAAGGCCCTCCCATTTCTACCCACAGTCCCGTTCCCTCCCCTAAGCCCAGCCCATTTCCACTATAAGCCACGCCCTCCCTGGAAGCTCCTCCCCGCAGTTGCTCCGCCCCTGCCGCCACTAAGCCCCGCCTCCTCCCCACCCAGTGGCCTGCAGGGCTGGCCCCCCCTCCCCTGTCGGCTCTGGGACCGAGGCCCTGAGTACCGGCCTTTTGTGCCCCTCCCCCCTGTCCCTAAAAGGTGCGGCCCGGGAAGCCCGGGGTGGGAGCAGGTCAGGCGGGACCCGCAGCCGGGCGAGTCCACCTCGCTCGCACGGAGCGGGTGTTTCGGAGCCCTGGGGCGGCCCCAGGAGGCCGGGAAAGTCAGTCGGCTTTTCTCTTTAATTACTTACACCTCCCTCTGGGCGCCGACATTTTGGGCAGCGGGGGCAGCGTCACTTCCACCCGGGGGCCCCTCGACTTCCGCCTCGTCTCCCTGCTCCCCCGCGCTCCTTTCTCCCGCCCCCTTGGCTCCCCCTCCCCACCGCCCGCCCTTATCCCTGTTTCCCGTCCCTTCCCCATCACTGGAAGCTGGAGAAGCCGGGATGGCGCCATCTTTGGTGAGGGCAGAAAGGGGGTGGAGCCTAGGGTGACTCCGGGCGCCATGCAGATTGCGGGCAACAGGCGCCCGGCGAGGCGTCCTGCCCCCCGTGTCTGCACCGGAGGCAGTTAACGTAGATGAGGCCGATTTGATTCCCTTTTCGCAGCCTCAGACGACTCCTGTGCAGGACGTAGCTCTGCATTAGGAGAAAAAAAAAGTTCGGCGACTGTGGTAGAGTTAGGAGGCAAGAGCAGTTTCCATCTTGTTGTCCGCCCTCCAGGGGGCTTTGAAGCCTATCGGTCGCCATGTTAATTACGGGAACAAGCGCCATTTTCCCGGTCCTAATCGTTGCGGTACCTGCCTTTGATTGGGTCACCCTGCTGGGCATTTTGTGGGAGGAAAGGCATTTCTCTGTGGCCCAAAATATGTTGGTGGGGTTATTTCCCGCTCGGGGCCAGCGACGGCGACTGGCGCGCAGGCGCGTTTTGCCTGCGAAGACTTGACCGGTCCTTAGGACCCAGCGCGTCTTCTTTGTTCCCCGCGGGCGCGAGCCCGACTGAGAGGGAGTGGGGGAGGGAGGGGGCGGGGCCATCCCCAAGCGCGCCGCCGAGGGGCAGGGCCCCTTGGCCCCCGCCCCTTCCCACGCGCCGGCCCCGTCGCCCCCGCGCGCGCACACTCGCGAGCCCAGGCGACATGCAAATGAGGTACCCGAGAGGCGGGGGTCCGGGCGGGGAGAGGGGAGCGGAGGGAGGGGAGGCTCGGGGCCGCGCGCTCCTGGAGCGCGCCCCCACACCTGCTTCTGCGCCCGCGCCCGCCGCAGCGCGCGCGCCGACCTCGCGCCCCGCGGAGTCGGCCCGGGCGCGCGCGCGCAGACCCCCTTCCTGGCGGCCCTCGCCGTCCGCGGCCCGAGCGCCGCTCATTGGCCGCCGCCCCGCAGGGCCCGCCCCGCGCGCTCGGGCCGGCGGGCGCGCGCCCGCAAGGGGGTGGCGGAGGGGCAAGGGGCGAGGGCACTGTTCCAGAGACCCCGGTTCTAGTCCAGGCCTTCCCATCGGAGCGAACCGTGTGGTCGTGGAAAAGCGGGGGCCCCTCTCTGGCCTTCAGTGTCTGGTCTGTGCCTGTTCCGGTGGCACCTGCAGCCCTAGCTATTAACTGCACCTCTTCCTTCGTCACCCTCTCCTTTATTACACCCTAGTCCCGTGGTCCAGGCTCTGTCGATGGAGGTCATGGTGGGGATGATAGTGTACTGAGCGCTTACTATTACCAACCGACAACCTGCCACAGCCATTTTACAGAGGTGGGACCTGGGCCAGGGAAGCAAAGTCACTTGTTAATTAGAGGCAGAGCTGGAGTCTAACCCAGGTGTAAGGGACTCTATGGTGTCCCCTTGTCTCCTTGGGTCCATTTCTTCTCACTCCCTGCGCCTTTGCGGTCCTGGAGACCAAGTTCGAGTCCTGATCCTGCTACTTGCTGGCAGAGAGGGCTTGGGCAACTGACTTGGCTTTCCTGTGCCTCTGTTTCCCCAGCTGCAAAAGTGGGGATGATGTACCGTTATTCAGAAGGTTGCTGTGAGGCTTAGCCAACACCATGGGCTGATATCTCCTAGGCGCTTCTGTGCACTGAGCACTTCATGCGTATCACCTTCATGCCATGTCTGTGCGAATAAGAGGAAGTATTCGTCCTATTTTGCAAAAATTTTAACAGAAGCTCAGAGAAATGATTTCCTCAGACCACAAGGAGAGTGAATGACAGACTCAGGAGCCTTAGCAGTTCCCATATATTTCTTCACCCACGACTTGGGGCCAAACATCACCTGGGACCACCAGTCTGGGTCTTCTCCCGGTCCTGAACTCCCACGCTCCTCACGCTTTGCCAGACAGAATCGGGACAAAACATTTCTGGGTCTTCATGGTTCAGGTTTGATGGGCTCTTTGTTTTGAGGATCGAAATACTGGCTCTACCCTTAGTTGGACTCTATCCTATCCTCCCGTGAGGATTTTCCTTTATTTTGGTTCATAATGACTCCACTTCTAGGAAGAGGGGTGAGGGAGGCTTAGGAGACACCTGTGTGGGTCAAGGTAGTGTCTGTTTACCAAATGGTACAAAGCTATCTTGCTATTTTACCCACCAGTTTGGCCGTTAACTGTCCAGGTGAATGTTGACCATGCCCTGGTCGAGAGACCCAAACCACGGGATGGGCGAGGTGTTGGGGGACAAGGGATACTCCAGACTCTCCCTGCACTGACGGCTGCCCCCTCTCTCCTCTTAGCCCGGCTCCAGTGCCCAGACCCAAGCCCCCCACTGCTCAATGGACACCCCCAGCCCAGACCCGTTGCCTTCGCCTTTGCCCGGGGAGGAAGAGAAACCTCTGGCCTTATCTCCTCCTGTTCCCCGGGGCCGCCGAGGCCGGCGCCCTGGGGGGGCCACCTCCTCGAATCGGACGCTCAAGGCTGCCCTCCCTCGCAAGCGGGGCCGCCCCCCCAAGTCAGGGCAGGAGCCCCCGCTGGCACAGGGGGTGACAGCCCCTGTGGGCAGCGGTGGTGGCAGCGACCTCCTGTTGATCGATGATCAGGGTGTGCCCTATACAGTCTCTGAGGGGTCAGCGGCTGGTTTGCCGGAGGGCTCGGGCCCCAGGAAGGCCCCGCACTTCTGCCCGGTGTGCCTGCGGGCCTTCCCCTACCTCTCCGACCTGGAACGCCACAGCATCTCGCACTCAGAGCTGAAGCCGCACGAGTGCAAGGATTGCGGCAAGACCTTCAAGCGGTCCAGCCACCTGCGGCGGCACTGCAACATCCATGCCGGCCTGCGGCCCTTCCGCTGCCCACTCTGTCCTCGTCGCTTCCGCGAGGCGGGTGAGCTGGCCCACCACCACCGTGTCCACTCCGGGGAGCGCCCCTACCAGTGCCCTGTCTGCCGGCTGCGCTTCACGGAGGCCAACACGCTCCGGCGCCATGCCAAACGCAAGCACCCCGAGGCCATGGGGGCACCCCTGTGTTCCCCGGACCCAGGGCCCGAACCACCGTGGGACGACGAGGGCATTCCGGCTACGGCAGGGGACGAGGAGGGGGTGGAGGAGCCGGAGGGCAAAGAGCTGGCTTGACCCACACCCCGGGCCACCTGTCCCCGGGTCAGGTTTAGAGCTGGGAGGTCAGCTGCTGCTGAGCCTGGGCAGGAAAGCTGGGACAGCCTCTCACCTGGTGGTCTTCCCGTTGTGGGAGGGGGTTGAGGGTGAGGACCTAAACCCCCGGGTCCTGCTGCCTTCCGCCACCCTCCCCCGGACTGACAGGACCCTGGAGGCAGGGGCCTTGGAAATAAATATCTGCCTACTGGCTTCCTGTGTGTATTCAGTGACGGTACCAGGGCTGGCCCTCCCTTTGTCGCTATGCCACCATGATGGGAGAGCATCGAATTTGGGAGAACCCCATGTCATGTGCCTTGTTAGCTTGCCGCTACGGGCCGGCTCGGAGAAAGCCTTTGCCGCCTCTCCCAGCTCCAGCCGACCCCAAAGTGCTCCCTGTAAACATCCAGCCTAAGTAAAACATTGAGCCTCCGTGCAAACGTGATCTAGGTCCCTGTCCCCCATCCCAGCCAGATTCTTGGAAATGCTGCCCCCACTACTTTGCCCCACCATTTTGTCCTGACACCGTAAGGGAAGACTGACTGGAGGGTTTGAGCAGAACGGACGACCTTGGTAAGGCTTAGGTAGGGAAGAGGCGTGGCCGGGGGGCAGGGCTAGGGAGACGGGGCGGGGCGGGGACTGGGGGGGAGGCTGGCGAGCGTTGTGGGCAGGGCTTAGGGGCAGGGGGTGAGAACTGGGGTGGGGCTTGACTGGGTTCAGGGGTGGCAGGCAGAAAGTGGGAGCGTTTTAGAGGCAATGAATAGGGTTTATCTGAGAAGAGGTGTTTCAGGAGGGAACTGCAGAGCAAGGTGTCAGGACAGGCGGGACGTAACTGTGAAGAGAAGATGCTGGAGGGGGGCATGAGTGTCATTCAGGCACAGGGAAGAGAAGTGGGTACCTGAGAGAGGAGTAAGGAAGGGAAGTCCCTGAGATGGAGGGCGCCTAGTAGGAAGGGGCTAAGCCAACGCAGGGGGCTTGGAGCAGCCTAACGACGTCTGGGGGAGACTGCTTAGAAGAAAGGGTCGGGGCTGTGGGCGGGACTGAGGGGGGAGAGGTAGAGTTCTTGGGCTCTTGGGTGTGGGGAAGAACAGGAGAAACATCGTGCGTGCTGGGGCGAGGAGGCTGGATTTTAAGACACTGGGCGGAGCTAAAATAATTAAGCTACAAAATGGGCGTGATTCAGAATGGGGGCGGGGCTTACACCCTAGATTTACGCGAGGGGCGTGGCTTGACCGGAAGTCCGGGGCGTGTGGGCTGTGCCCTAGGACGCGGGGGCTCAGGGCGCAGGCGCACGTTGTTTAGCTAGGCTACCGGAAGCGGCCTAGGCTTTCCCTGTCCGCGTCCCCGAGCCAGTGCGCAGGCGCAGTTCCCATTCCCGTTCGCCGCCGCCGCCTCCTCTTTCCGCTCCTCCACGCCGGCGCCTCGGAGACGGGCGCGACTTCCGCTTCCGGGCGGGCGGGCAGGCGGGCGGCGCGGGGCTGCCGGGGAGGGGGAGGGGGCGGCACTTCCGGTCGGGCCCTCGGGTCTCCCCGGAGCGGCGGCGCCTCCTCCGCCTCCTCGGCCTCCTCCTGGCGGAGACCCCTGCGCCGGTGAGTGACGGGCGCGTGGCCCGGGGGCCCGGGGGCAACGGGGGCGGGGGGTCCCGCCCTGGCCCGCTCTGGTCCCCAGAACGTTCCCGTCAGTGACTCTCCCGCCGAGCCCTCGCCAGGGGTCCCCCCAGTCTCTGCTCCCTCGTAAGACCCCTCCAGACATCTGCCCCATTAACGCCCCCGTGCAGGACGGCTGCCAAAGCGTCCTTATTTGTGGCGATCCCTTAAACTGCTGCCAGGGCCCCCGTGAAGGCTTTCTCATAGGATCGCTTCTGCATAACCCCCGTCATTGCTTCCTCCAGGACAGTCCCGCAAATGCCACCAGCGCTGCCCTCCTTTATGGAGGGCAGCTGCCCGTGAACCCTCCATTAGTATTCCCTATAGGCTGCCTTCAAAGAGTGTTGCATTAGTGCTTCGCCGCAGAACTGCCCCTCTTATCTCTGTCCACACACGAGAGCCCCCAAATCTCCTGCATCCCCCCCCCACCTCCTCTTGTGTAAAAATACTTTCCATTCTGTTCTGCAGCGGAGAATTCCTTCTTTTCCTTCTGCCACCCCCACCCCGCACCGTAGTGAGAATACCCCTTTTAACTCTCACCCCCCCACCGGCCCCCCCACCCCCCATAGAACAGCTAGCTCCCTCTAGAGTTTTGCTCTCACACCCACATCCTCTCCCCATTCAGGTGGAAACAGCTGCCAGTTCAGCTCCAGGCTCCAATGAAACGCTTCGGCCGCCCCTCTCTCCCCTCCCCAGGCTGGGTCAGCTCCCGTCCCCAGTCCTCACACAGAGCAGTGCCCCACACTGAGGCTCGCCCTCTCAGACCACCTCTTTCCCTGGTGTTAACACCTGCCACTTCACACCCAGCTCCATGTCATCCTCCTGGACAACCTAGAGATGACCCCCCAGCTTTACCATGGCCTGACCTCTTTCCCCTAGGCATGTGTTCGTTCATTCATTCATTCACTGTTCTGGGTACAGGGCATACAGTGGTGAAGGAGAGAGATACACATGGTCTTTCATTTTGTGGGTTTTACAGTCTAGTTGAGGAGAGAGTTCAAACACAAGTGAACAAATAAGGTAAATGCTGTTTTCTGGGTTCTCCCAGAGCCCGATGGGCTACCTCAGAGGTGAAACCTGAATTAGCAGAGGTAATTTAGCCATGTAGAGATCTGGGTGGACAGCCTCAGGCGGAGAGAACAGCAAGTGCAAAGGTCCGGAGGTGGCCATGATCATGGTGAGTGGCGGAGCATCGGGGGAGGCCAGCGAGGTTGGAGCAGAGGAATTGAAGAGAACAAGAGGGTTTGAAGTCATAGCGCTTTGGGGGTAAGGGCACTGTGATCAGTTTTCTGGCCTTTGTCAGCTCTCCCAGGCCCAAACTGTTCTTCCTTTGTTCATTCATTCATTTGTTCAACACGTGTTTGACGAGGACCTGTCACACACGGGGCTGCAGCAGAGAACAAAATAGACAAACAGCCCTGCCCTTGTGGGGTGCGTATGCTAGCTGATGGGACAATTCGAAAACAAAACGCGTGTGTGGATAAAGGGGAGGGTGGCAAGAAGGCCTCTTTCAAAAGATTCCCAAAAAGCTACACACACACACACACACACACACACACACACACACACTGACCTTGTTCCCCCTGGACAGCTGTGGCCAACGGGGGCCTGCTCTTACCAGCTCCCCCCAAGAGTGGGACACTTACGAGGGTGTTCCTACCTCTGAGCAAACTGCCCCCTCTTTTCCGAGCCTCATTCATCCACTTATCTCACAAATGTTTTCGGAGACAGGCATCGTTCTAGGTCCTGGGGTAGGACAGTGAACCGAACTGGTGAAAGTCGTTGCCTGTACGGCGCCCGCCTCCTGGGGTGCGCGGGGTGAGCAGCAACAAGGCAAGCAGACTATGTGGTTTGTCAGGTGAGGCTCACAGGTGAGGACGGAAACGAACGGGCTGGGAAGAGCCAGAGTGCTGGTGTGGGTGACAGGTTACCGTGGCCGTGGAGAGCCTCGCTGAGGAGACAGCCTTTGCGCAGAGGTGTGAAAGAGGTGAGGGGGAGAGAGGTGTATAGGTGGCAGGCAGAGGATTCCAGACAGAAGCAACAGCCAGTGCAAGGGCCCTGGGGTAGGAATGCTGGCACGTTGGAGGAGCAGCCAGGTGGCCATGGAGGCTGTGTAGGTCATCATAGAGACTTTAAGTGAGACGGGTGTCATCGCAGGGTTTGAACAGAGGAGGGACATGGTTTGGCCTTAGTCCCCCTGTCTATTAAATGAGAACAATAGTAATGCTTATCTGCTGAGTCTGTTATGAAGTCGGAGACAGACCACTTAAGGCGCTTAGTACAGTGCTTATTAGCATTCAGAAAATGCTGGTGGCTTGTTCTGGGGTCGGGTGTCAGGGAAGTGGGCGCGGCGAAGTGTATTTCTAGTAGACGGCGGAGTGGGGGCCTTCCTTGGCTTTGGAGAGACAGCACTGGAAGACAGCATGCGCGGGGGCTAGCGGCACGCGTCCTGGAGCCGCTACCTGCCTCCTGTTCTGGCTCTGCCACAGCCTGTCACCGGTATTACTTTAGGAGATGAATTCACCTCTCTGGCCCTCAGTCTCTTCCTCTGTGAAACAGAGTTAATAACGGTCACCATCTTCTTGAGTCAGTAGGAAGATCCGTTGAAGGATTTAGAAGAGCACTGGGCACGTAGAAAGCACTTCGCGTTACGCGTTATTGTTATTAACAGATTACAGGTTCATCCCACGTGGAACCTGTTGCCACAGAATGGCACACAGGTCCTGGTATCAGAGGGACTTGGAATCCAATAGCCGCTTTCCCCTTGACTGGCTGTGTGACCTTGGGGAAATGACCTCCCCCTTCAGTTTTCCCTCTTACAAAATGGGACCGATGACAGTACAGGACCATGATGAGACCTCGGGGATGCCACACCTCACTCTGGTTGAACAATTAACAAACATGAGCTGTTAGGATTACGAGTGCAGCTGCTGTCCCCTTGGGCAGGGCTGCCCCCATCATGCTTCTCTCCATAGGGCACGTCTCCCCGTCGAAAGGCACCGAATTAAGGCTGGGATCCCCTGAAAGAGGAAATGCCTCTTATTTCCCAGTGGAAGTACCGTGAGCCTGCTCTTCCATCCCCCAGTGCTCCTCTGTGCTGCTCACACATCTTCCCACTCGCCTCCTTACAACATCTCCACCCTTGAGTTCCTTCTTCTGGGGACCCTACCCCCCACCCCGTGTCAACTCCATCTCTCCTAAATGTCCCTCTCCCTCCGTCAGGGGGTTCTGGTCAGCTCCAGCGCAGCCTTGTTCCTTTGCTCATTCTACAAGCGTTTAGCAGCACAAGCTATCAGTTTACCTCTGAGCCCTACTTTAGCTGCATCTTCTAACTTTTGGTATGTTGTGTTTTCATTTTGATTTGTCCGGGGTTCCTTATTCCTTGCGGTTTCTTGGCGGGCCCGCTGCTGATTTCAGAGGCTGCTGTTTAGGTCTCATACATCGGCAAATGCTTATCAAGCAACCACACTGTACCGGGTGCCGTGCTCGTTGCTGGAGGCACAGCAGCAAACGAGATGGGCCAGATCCTTACTCTGTTAGGTGGGGAGGCCAGACACTAAACAGACGGTCAAAGAAAGACACACAGCAGGTGTTGGCAGTGACAGTGATGAGAAAATGCAGCAAGACGAGGGTGAGGGTGATCAGGTGGGATGGAGAAGACCTCTGAGCAAGGCCGGAAGCAGGCACAGGAGCGAGCCTTGAGGTCCGGGGAGCAGTCACCCCATCACTGCTCCATCTGTTCCAGACAGTGACCCCCTTCCCCTTCCATCTGCCCGCCTGCGTAAACTCCTCCCGTCACCTAGAGAACAGCCCCCACGGTCCACCCCACCTTTGTCCACCTTAGGGAACAACCCTCCTAAGACAACCTGGCGGGGAAGGGGAGGGAGGCTGAGCCGTAGACTTGCTCTGTGACCTTGAGGAATTCACTTGACTTCTCTGCTTCTGTTTTGTCAAATGGGGATACTAGTGCCTATGTCACGGTCTTAGATTTGTGGGGATTGAGTTAATATGTGTAATGTGCTGGGGACACATTGGGCTTGTAAGAAATGCCCAGGGAACATTAACTGTTATTAACATGTGCCTGATGGAGGTAAGCCAGCGTGGCGGTTTCTTCCACACCTGCCTCCCCCTGCCACTCCTCGACCACTGCTTCTCTCTGCCCACCCGCCCACTCTAGCCTGGTCTCCCGGGTTTGGGTTTCCCCCACAGGCTCCCACCACCACTGCGGCCGTTCCTTTGTTCCTCCTGGAGAGCAGATTAACCAGAAGGGGTGTGAAGGGCATGGGATGTTGAGTCTCATCCAAGGACACCCAGAGCTAGAGGCTAAAAATATCGACCTCTTGGCGGAGGGAGTGGAGGAGACACTCACCTTTCACCTGTAGGGGGAGAGGGTGGGGGCAGATGGGCCTTGGCCTTGGTAGGCACCACTGGCCTCTGTTGTGGGCACAGAGCCAGGCCCCCATGGGCCAGGAATTATGGGCAAGAAGCCTGCTACACCTCGGGCCCTTCTCCCACCGGCTTTCCGACTTGGTGGGGGTGTTTCCCCAGCCCCCTGGGTGGCGCAGGTTCAAGAATCGATTGTAGGAGCCGAGGTTCAGGTGGGGGCCAGGACTCAGACATGGACATCTGGCGTCTGGAATGAGAAGTGCAGTAAAGGAGGTGCCCAGAGACTGACTACCGTCACACAGGAGGCAGGGAGAGCCCCGCCAAGGGCGAGCACGGGGACCTGCACCCCTGTGCCTCTTCTGTCAGGGTCCCCCCGGTGTGTGATGTCCCTGAAGGTACACGTATCCTTCCATGCCGGGGGGGCTCCCTAAGTTCCCCCTGCAGCGTAGGGGCCATCGCCTCCTTGTGGAAATGGAGAAAGCCTGGCTCGGGAAGGAGAGGGAACTTGAATCCAGGTCTGCTCAGGTACAGGGCCCGCCTGCTTCCTGCCGCATCAGGCTGCCTTCCCGGTGCCAGGCCTTCCGCTCTAACGTGTTTCTTCCAGGCAAACACCTACAGTAAAAGAACACGGCCCTTCCGGACACTGATTTCATTCTGGTTCTCTTGGTCTGCCCTGGCTTTCTGTCTCTACTGCCAGTGCCGAGAATGGTGTAGATAGAAGACCTTCCACTGTGTGAGTGCTTGCAAAGTGCCAGGAAGCATCCATCCCAGGGCCTGACATGTACTTGCTTGTTGGATCCTCGCATCGGCCCTGGGCAGGAGGGATGTGCTTTGTCACCTCTGTTTGTAGAGGAGGAAATCCAGGCACAAAGAGGTTCCGGAACTTGCCTGTGGTCACCCAGCTAGAATGTGGCGCGGCCCAGATTCCCATCGGGCGCTCTAGCTTTAGAGTCCACCTTTTCTCATTATCATTTTAGAGGCAAAACCTGAGGGGATTGAGAACGGGGCTCGTGTGTGTGTGTGTGTGTGTGTGTGTGTGTGTGTGTGTGTGTGTGTGTGTGTTGGACATGGTGCCCACACCCAAGAGTTTGCAAGGGGACCCCGACCAGAGGCCAGGGGTGCTGGGAGAATTAGGTTGGGGGTGTGGCGCTGAGGGCTTGAATGCAGCCCTGGGGCGAGGGCCCGGGGGGATGGGGAGAGAGGATGTGGGAAGACCTCAGAAGCAACGGGAAAAATGGAAGGGATGGGGGGGCGGGAGGGAGGTGGGCGTTGAGTAGGAGAGTGCGGCGCCCCAGAGCTGGGGTGGGGTCCCCCGCGCCGGGAGCTGGAGGTGCGGGGCCAGAGCAGCGGGGCTGGGGGGACCGAGGCTGCGCGCGCCCCGGCGCCGTCTCCTCAGCCGCGTCCTCTTCTCCGCAGGGTCCGCGGTCGCCCACGCCGCCCGAGATGGAGGCGAACGCGGCGGGCGGTGCCGCCGGGGGTGGTGGGGGCAGCGGCATAGGGGGCGAGGACGGGGTTCACTTCCAGAGCTACCCCTTCGACTTTCTGGAGTTCCTCAACCACCAGCGCTTCGAACCCATGGAGCTGTACGGGGAGCACGCGAAGGCCGTGGCCGCCCTGCCCTGCGCCCCCGGGCCGCCGCCCCAGCCGCCGCCCCAGCCGCCGCCGCCCCAGTACGACTACCCGCCCCAGGCGGCCTTCAAACCCAAGGCGGAGGCGCCGTCGTCGTCGTCGTCGTCGTCGTCGTCGTCGTCGTCGTCGTCTTCCTCCTCCTCCTCCTCGTCCTCCACCCAGGCCAAGAAGCCCGACCCGCCCCTGCCGCCCGCCTTCGGGCCGCCCCCGCCGCCCCTGTTCGATGCCGCCTTCCCTGCCCCGCAGTGGGGCATCGTCGACCTGTCCGGGCACCAGCATCTTTTTGGGAACCTGAAACGCGGAGGGCCCACGTCGGCGCCGGGGTGGCGCCGGGCTGGCCTCCCCGCCGGGACCCCGGGCCGCTCCCCGCGCCCTCGCAGACCGCCCCGGGGCCCGCCGCGGGGCGGCCTGCGACCCGGCCAAGGACGACAAGGGCTACTTCCGGAGGCTCAAGTACCTGATGGAGCGGCGCTTCCCCTGCGGCGTGTGCCAGAAGTCCTTCAAGCAGTCGTCGCACCTGGTGCAGCACATGCTGGTGCACTCGGGGGAGCGGCCCTACGAGTGCGGCGTCTGCGGCCGCACCTACAACCACGTGTCCAGCCTCATCCGCCACCGCCGCTGCCACAAGGACGCGCCGCCCGCCGCGCCCCTCCCGCCGCCGCCCGCCGCGCCCCTCCCGCCGCTGGGCCTGCCCGCGCCCGCGCGGCGCGCGCCCCGCCGCCGCCCCGCCCCGTGCCCTCCGGCCCGCCCGCCGCGGCCGCCAGCGTCGCCGAGGGCGCGGGGCCCCGGCCCGTGGCGCGCCCTCCCGCGGCGGGCGGCGGCGAGGGCCCGTTCGCCTGCCCGCTGTGCTGGAAGGTCTTCAAGAAGCCCAGCCACCTGCACCAGCACCAGATCATCCACACCGGCGAGAAGCCCTTCTCCTGCTCCGTGTGCAGCAAGAGCTTCAACCGCAGGGAGAGCCTCAAGCGGCACGTGAAGACGCACTCGGCCGACCTCCTGCGCCTGCCGTGCGGGGTCTGCGGGAAGGCCTTCCGCGACGCCGCCTACCTGCTCAAGCACCAGGCGGCCCACGCGGGCGCGGGCGCGGCGGGCCCCCGGCCCGTGTACCCCTGCGACCTGTGTGGCAAGTCCTACTCGGCGCCCCAGAGCCTGCTCCGCCACAAGGCGGCGCACGCCCCACCCGCCGCCGCCGCCGCCCCGGATGCGCCCAAGGACGCGGCGGCGGCGGCGGCGGTCCCGCAGCCTCCGCCCGCCTTCCCCGGACCCTACCTCCTGCCCCCGGACGCTCCGGCCAGCGACAGCGAGCCGCGCGGCGCGCGGCCCGTGGTGTACGGCGCGGTGCCCGTCCCGCTGCTGGGGGCGCACCCGCACTGCTCGGCGGGGCCGGGACCGCGCGGCCGGCGTGCGCGGGCGCCGGCGTCCCCGGGAAGACCTTCTGCTGCGGGATCTGCGGCCGGGGTTTTGGGCGACGGGAGACTCTGAAGCGCCACGAGCGCATCCACACCGGTGAGAAGCCCCACCAGTGCCCGGTGTGCGGGAAGCGCTTCCGAGAGTCCTTCCACCTGAGCAAGCACCACGTGGTGCACACGCGGGAGCGGCCCTACAAGTGCGAGCTGTGCGGTAAGGTCTTCGGCTACCCGCAGAGCCTCACCCGCCACCGCCAGGTGCACCGGCTCCAGCTGCCCTGCGCCCTGGCCGGGGCCGCCGGCCTCCCGGCCTCGCAGGGTGCGCCCGGGGCCTGTGGGCCGGGCGCCTCGGCCACCTCTGCGGGGGCCGCCGATGCGCTGAGCTACGCCTGCTCGGACTGCGGCGAGCACTTCCCGGATCTCTTCCACGTGATGAGCCACAAGGAGGCGCACATGGCCGAGAAGCCCTATGGCTGCGATGCCTGCGGCAAGACCTTCGGCTTCATCGAGAATCTCATGTGGCACAAGCTGGTCCACCAGGCTGCCCCTGAGCGCCTGCTCCCGCCCACGCCCGGCGGCCCCCAGCCCCCGGACGGCTCCAGCAGTGCCGACGCGGCCAGCGTGCTGGACAACGGGCTGGCGGGAGAGGTGGGGGCGGCCGTGGCGGCCCTGGCAGGGGTGTCCGGGGGGGACGACGCCAGCGGGACGGCGGTGGCGGGGGGCGGCGGGGGTGCCAGCTCGGGCCCCGAGCGCTTCAGCTGCGCCACGTGTGGCCAGAGCTTCAAGCACTTCCTGGGCCTGGTGACTCACAAGTACGTGCACCTGGTGCGGCGGACCCTCGGCTGTGGCCTCTGCGGCCAGAGCTTCGCCGGAGCCTACGACCTGCTCCTGCACCGCCGCAGTCACCGGCAGAAGCGGGGCTTCCGCTGCCCGGTGTGCGGCAAGCGCTTCTGGGAGGCGGCCCTGCTGATGCGCCACCAGCGCTGCCACACGGAGCAGCGGCCCTACCGATGCGGCGTGTGTGGCCGAGGCTTCCTGCGCTCCTGGTACCTGCGGCAGCACCGCGTGGTGCACACGGGCGAGCGCGCCTTCAAGTGCGGCGTGTGCGCCAAGCGCTTTGCGCAGTCGTCCAGCCTGGCGGAGCACCGGCGGCTGCACGCCGTGGCCCGGCCCCAGCGCTGCGGCGCCTGCGGCAAGACCTTCCGCTACCGCTCCAACCTGCTGGAGCATCAGCGGCTGCACCTGGGCGAGCGCGCCTACCGCTGCGAGCACTGCGGCAAGGGCTTCTTCTACCTGAGCTCGGTGCTGCGCCACCAGCGCGCCCACGAGCCGCCGCGGCCCGAGCTCCGCTGCCCTGCCTGCCTCAAGGCTTTCAAGGACCCCGGCTACTTCCGTAAGCACCTGGCAGCGCATCAGGGCGGACGGCCTTTCCGCTGCTCCTCCTGTGGCGAGGGCTTCGCCAACACCTATGGCCTCAAGAAACACCGCCTGGTGCACAAAGCCGAGGGCCTCGGGGGTCCTGGGGCGGGGGCGGGCACCTTGGCGGGAAAGGATGCCTGACCAGGAGGGAGGTTCCCAGCCGCCACTCCAATCAGTGTCCCCTCGTGCACCGCCCCTCCCTGCTCTCCCGTTGCTGATCAGACTCAACCTCTCCTCGCTGTTGGCCCCGCTACCCTTCAGGACTTCGGACAGACGAGCCTCCCTGAGGGCTCAGGCCGCACAAACTCCCGTCCCGGACGTTTCTGGCCCTCCCCTCATCCCGTCAGACACTGAACTTGACCCTCCGTCCGACTCCGTTTTGTAACTTTCATCAGCGCCCCCTCCCCCAGCAGCATTCTGTCCCCGAACGAGCTTTGGTGGAGGATGTGGGTCTGCACTGCACCACCCCCCATTCCTTTGGGATCTGCCTGGAAACGAGTCTGAGTGGAGTTGGGAGGCCCACGGGGGGGACTGGGTGCTCTTTTGGATTGTGGGGGTGGGGGCGGGGTGGCAGACGCGGCTTGTACAGAGCGGAGAATAATAAATCGTATCAACAGGGCCGCCGGAGTCCTTTCTTGCATCCCAGGGAGAGGGGATTAAGTGCTGACGAGGTTGAGAACTTGTGTTTCCCAGGGATTCCGATTCCCCAGCACCCTCTGCCTCACCCTCCCGCTTTCTGCTTTGCTTCATCCAACTGGTAGTTACTGAGGATTTACCGCATCCAAGCTTGGGTCTGCATGTTGGGCAAAGGGAGATGAACGAATAAGACAGGTAAGTTTCTGTTGTTGGAAACTCACCGTGTGCCTGGACTCCTTCCCCTTCGAGATGTTATTGGCATTTGTTCACCTGACTAACATTTCCTGAAGCCGCCTGACTGCTGGGTCCTTCATTGGACCCCAGGGACACCTGAATTGGACATGCTCCTTGCCCTCGAGCGAGATGGAAGAGAACCCCTGTGTTCCAGCATCTCCAGACGCCTGTTTCTTACAAGCTCACCCATCGCACCCACCCGTCCAGGATAATTTGGGGGAGCTTCAAAAGCCCTTCCATGGCCCTCGTTTCCATTGTTGGGACAGTGAGCTATGTGCCCTCTGTGTTTAGTTATCCCATCTGTCAGAAGAGGAGGCAGAGGCCCTGGAGAAGAAAGAGGTTCCAAGGACTCCCAGCAAACCCATGGTAGAACGGGGACTGTAGGCCCAGGGTGCCTCAGTGCTGACACTGGAAGACAAAGCTGGTCCAGGGGGCACAGCCTCGGTGGGTTTGGTTTGACCCACTCGAGGGCAGCAACCTAGTGTGGCCAACCTGTGGCAATGCGGAAGACCCAGCATGAGGGTCCTTGCGCCAGTGCCCCAGGGCTCAAAAGTCACAAGGACCCGGAGCCGCCCATAAAACGTCCGTGGAATTATCCCTGAGGGTTGAGAGCATGGAGGAGTCACTTTATGAGATTGCGGGGTAGCCAAGCTCCCTGGAGGAGAAAGCAATGCCTGAACAATAACCAGCCACAGAAGCTTGCCAGGTAAAGTGGGCACCGAATTCTGGGTGGAGGGTTTAGTGTACCTCACTGAACCCGCTGTTACAGAGAATGTCAGTGATGAGTACGGCTGGGAAGTCGGAGGTGTGGGAGGCTGGATCCTGAAGGGTTTGGAATTCAGTAGAGCTTGGATGATCTTGTAGGCCACAGGCCGGAAGCTGGCAGCTGCTGGACACAAGCCACTGACCTGCTTTGTTTAGCCCATGCATTAAAAAATTAATAAAATTTGACTTAGTTGCCGACGTTTGAAAATCAAAGCACTTTGCATAATATGAACTAATGCAACCCCTGAAAAACTGGGGAGATCTAGCAACCCAGTCTGCGCTCTCCCAGAGCTGAGTAACCATTGCCCTCTCTCCAGTCTGCCACCAGATTCGGCCATGCCTTGAAGCCCAGCCCCGCACCCAAGGGTCACTTTTCCCTGTTTCCCCTCACCGGCGCTGGCACTTCCTCGTGCACCCAGCCACCTCCCTCATACATTGACGTTGCCACCCAGCTCCTACAGGTATTCAGGCTTCTGATCCCTCCTCAAAGCTACAAGGAGCAGTGGATTGGTTTTAAGGTCGAGATCTGTGTTTTTGGAGGGTCTGTGTGGCTGTAGTGTAGAGACTGGAGACCGTGCTGCTGTGTGGCAGTCCAAACGTGCGACCGTTGGCTTGGGCAACAAGAGTAGTGACCACGAAAGTGTTCAGATTCCAAAGATACTTAACCGGCTCAACGGTGGGGAAAGGATGAGGACAGGGATTAGACAGGTGGATGACGGATCAAGAAGACTTAAAGAGCCTGCCCAGGTCTCTAGCCTAGGTGGCGAGGTTGACGACAGGAAACACAGTTGTTTCTTTGGAGGAAAGAGAATGAGGTCTGTTGGTGCTCTGACCTGTCGAAGGGATATCTCGGGGGAGGTGCTGAGCAAACAGGAAAGTGCAAATTTGGGGCTCTCCCTCCTTGGTGAATATACTCCTCACAGGAGTCCCTTCATTTTTTTATCAAACTTCCCCTGATACCTGTTCCCACAGGTGAAACCCAGAGCATCTCTGAATAGCCAGATACTGTTCAGCCTCGTTGTAAAGACGAGGGAACGGAGGTTTGGAGAGAGGTCTGCAACTCGCTGCTCCTGGCACGACCAGTTGTGGGCCCTCTACCCCCACCCCCAAAACACAAGACCGACATAGAGACCCTTCAGAAAGTCCTTTAATAGGAGAACCGGAGGCTCCCCACCTCCAGCTCCCAGGTCCTCACCCCTACCACAGCGACCCTGCATTCCACACGTGCCGCACACGGGTAGCGCTGGGTTAGGCAGTAAGCTGTTTGCTTCCAACGGGGAGTGGAGGAGATAAGAGAAACCTAAGGCTACTCTGTAGCCCTGGGGGCCGTGGGCTCTGAACCTAAAGGCCTATGATGGGGGTATTAGGTGGCTGTTTGCTCTGTTTGTCGTTGTTATTGTTGCCTCAGAGTCGGTGGGTTAAGGAGGACCCACCATGGGAGCAGGGAGCAGCTCTTGGAGTCAAGATCCTTAGGGTCAGGCTTACATCCTTGAGGCTCAAGTGCTCTCGGCTAGGACTTGGGGACCCTCTGGCTTCGAGGTGATGGCATCCCGGAGTCTCTTTATGGAGGACCTGGTGGGTGTCTTCTGCCTGAGGGTGGGTAGGCATCCCAGGTTCAGTGCAATCCAGTGAGGTAGGCAAAAGATTCCATCCTGGTCCACCCTAGGTCCCCAAGATACTCCAGCGTTCTGGAGATGAAGGTCTGGCCCCAGTTCTGCCCCTTCCTCCCCCTCTGTGGTGCCCAGGCTCTGTGGGGACAAGCTGTGTCTTGCATGAGGACAACCGGACGAGCAGGCAGCTTGGGCAGTGAAATCCAGCCTGTGTTCCTCACATGTGGCCGGACACCCACAGGACTGTGTTCTGAGTCTCATGGAGGTGCTGTATGGCTTTGTGGGTGTCCCGAAACTGGCTCTCCCGCACTAGCTGCTCGTGGCCATCGCTGTTAGCTCTTTTCACCTCTACCCCAGTCTCCTCTCTCCTGCTTCCTTTTCCCACCCGCCCCCTCCCATGCAATCTGCCTCCTACTTCCCATGCTGATGTCCCCATGTCCCTGCTCTCCCAGCCTACTGGTCGACCTCCACCTTCACCTTTGCCACCTCCCTTTGCCCCTCCTCCAGACTGTCTCCTGCCCCACAGCCGCTCCCTGGCCCCTCGGCCCCGGAGGCCAGCTGGCTGCCCGAGTCCCCCACCCCTGGGCCTGGCCCGTGGAAGTGGGTGCGCTGGTGTTTGCGGAAGTTAGAGGAGTTGTTGAAAGTGCGATCGCACAGGGCGCAGCGGAAGGGGCGCTCCCCGGTGTGGATGCGTGCGTGGCCGCTCAGCACCGAGGACTGGGTGAAGCCCTTGCCGCAGATGCCGCAGTGGTAGGGCCGCTCGCCCGTGTGCACCCGCTCGTGGTCACGCATGTCCGACGAGCGGCGGAACGGCTTGGCGCAGAACCTGCAGGCGAAAGGCTTCCCCACCGCGGCGCCTGCCGCCGCCGCCGCCATCACCACCTCCGACCTCTCTTGCGGCACCCCAGGCCTCTGTTCCCGAGCCACCGCCGCCTCCGGAGGCCTCTGAGAGGTCCCCGGCTCCACCCCGTGTCGGTGCTGGTGCCGCAGCAGAGGTGCCAGGGCCTTGAAGGCCCGGGGGCAGAGGGCGCAGCGGTAGGGCCGCTCCCCCGTGTGCAGGCTGTAGTGGGCGCGGAGGCTGGCGGGGCCCGGACAGCTGTGGCCACACACATGACACCGGCTGGGGTCCCCACCCTGCCCGCCGCCCTCAGGCCCTGCCAGGTGGCCATGTTCGTGGAACAGCAGCTCAGAGACCAGCCGGAAGGCAGCTGGGCACAAGGCACAGTGGAGGGAACCTGGCTCCGGGGGCTCGGGTACCAGCGTGGTGTCTGTCACCTTCACCACCTGGATCTCGATGAGGTCACTCGGGGGTGTGGCGGGGCGGCCATCATCTGGCACCAGGACCTGGGTGAGGGGGGAGAAAAAAACCAGGAGCCTGTGGAGCCCGCCTCAGGGCCGCACCCACCCTTACTAAGACATCCATCTCCTTTGTAAGCATGCTGGGCTCCTCCATCTCAGATCGGGCCCTCCGTCCTCCAGGACTTTGCAGCACTCCTATCAAGACGTCCCTTCCGGTCCCAAATACGTCACGGATCCAGCCATTTCTCTCCTCTACCCCAGTTAACAGCCAATTATTTCTTGGTTTGACAACTGAAAACGCCTGCTGAACAGAATCTGTTCCTATGCCTGCTGCCTCCCCAACGCAGTCTGCATGGCCTTTTGAAAATGGAAAGCAGGTCATTTTCCCGCTCAAAACCCTTCCATGGCTTCAACTGCACCTAACACCCGAAACCGTCATCGTAATACCCGCCATGATCTGGCTCCTGCTTGTCTCTGGCCCCAGTGTAGATATAAGCCGGCACGCAGCTGACTTCGCTCATTTAAATTTAGGTCCCCGGACTCCCCACTCTACCAGCTCACTGTATTTCCTTTATAGCGTGGATCACAATAAATATCCTTTACTGTCTCTCTCCCCTGCTGGGCTGCGGGCTCCGAGAGAATGCGGTCCTGATCGGTCATGTTCACTTGATCTGTCTCTATCTACTGAGCCCCAGGAAGAGCTCAGTAAATGTCTGTTGAATGAATGACCGTCCCGTTACTCTCCAGTCCCGAGTGGGGAAAGTTCCAAAGTTACCTGGAACAGACATTTCTACCCCTGCTCGCCATACCCCCCGCCCCCCGCCCCAGGGACATCACTCAGATCCCTGCAGAACGATTACCCTACCCCAACGCGGGTGCCCCATCACTGCCCACCCTTGTTTTCCAGGGTCACCTTCCCAATCTTCCACCCAAGTTCTCTAGCCCCAGAGGGTATCTAAGGCCCCGCCCCCTTAACACAAACTCAGTCTCCGAGACTCCTCTCCCCAGACCTTCCACCCAACCCCCTCCTTAGGCCCCGCCCCAAAATGTCCCACCCCGCATGCTCATAGGTTCCGCGTTCAGCCACGCCCCTCGCCCACCCCGAGAGGCCCCACCCCCAGACCCGGAGCCCTAAATACTTCCTCCGCCCAGCCCTCATAGGCCCCGCCCCGGCCCCGCCCCCTGCCCTGAGACCTCCTCCCGCTTCTGGTCCCACGCTGAGGCCCCTTCCCCGCCCGCACCAGGTCCGGCGTCTCCGGGGATCGCGGCTCCGGGGCCGCCGAGCTCGGACTAGGGGTCTCCGGGCGCGCGGCAGCCATCTTGTGCTCAGGCCCCGCCCCCAAGCCCGTGGTCGCGGCGGGAGGGGGCGGGGCTCGGGCCGCGTCAGAGCTGCTACGCAGGCGCACTAGCGGGCGGGGGGGGGCCCGGGGCTGAGCCCCGCCCACCCCACCCGGAGGGAGTGCTGCGTCCCCTCTAATCACCTGTCAGCCGGTGAGGACCGAGCTGGTGGGGCGCTGGGGGGCTGCAGGCCAAGTGAATTTCTCCTTCTAACCAGCATCAGGAGGCTCTGGCAGTCAGCCGACTCTGGCCAGAACGTCACCTTTGTGGTTTTCTATTGTTTTCCCACTGCATGTTTTTGTCTCCACCTCCGCGTGGCTCCTGGTCACAGGGCACGCAGGGTTTTTCCAAGTCGGTTTACAAAACGGTATTCTGCAAACAGCGACATCGGTGGCGACGTCTGGGGAAGGCACATCCGGAGGAAAGAACCCACAGACGGTGGGTTTGGGCAGCACCAAGGACAGGATTGGGGTCTTGATTCCTTCTCTGGCCTGGCTGTGTGACAGTGGAGAAGTCACTGCACTTCTCTGGGCCATGTGCACATTTTCTCATGTATAAAACTGTGCAGGTGTTGTGAAAAGCCGACGAGGAAAAGAGATATGGAACACTTTTGGACACCCCTTAGGTTGTTCCCTTGGGAGGGCAGGGTAGGTGATGCTTAAACATCATATTACTTCCTAAATTTGCTGTTTCTCCTCCTGGGGACATGATAAAATTGTGCTTCCTTTGAAAGTAGACCTGGCCCTGTGCTTCTCTTTGGCCAATGACCTGTCAGTGACGGTGATGTGTTTTAACGTTGCCCAGAGAGCCCTTGGCCAGTTTCCATCCTACAGTTTCTGGCTCGGGATCTGCTGGTTGAAGTAGTTTCCAAAAACCCTAGTTCCCGAGTGTCTACAATGAGCAGAGCCTGGCGCTGAGCTTTCTTGGAGATATAGCATTTAGTTTTATTTTTTAAGCTTATTTTTATTTATTTTGAGAGGGAGCGAGCAGGGTAGGGGCACAGAGAGAGGGAGAAAGAGAATCTCAAGCAGGCTCCCCGCTGTCAGTGCAGAGCCAAATGGAGGGCTTGAACCCACCAAGTGTGAGATCATGACCTGAGCAGGAGAGTCAGACACTTAAATGACTGAACCACCCAGGTGCCCAGGAGATGTAGCATTTAAAATAAATGTTTTATTTTGTTAAGACACTGAGCCATTGTGGTTGTTACTACAGCATAATCTAGTCTCCCAATGATACAGAGGGAGTCTTTTCTTTACATTTATTTAATTATAAACTACTTGTATATAAAAAGTATTCAGAACAAGGGGTGCCTAGGTGGCTCAGTCGGGTAAATGTCTGACTTTTGATTTTGGCTCAAGGAACTAAGATGTCATGGCTCCTAGGATCAAGCTCCGCCCTGGCTTTGTGCTGACAGAGTGGAGCCTGCTTGGAATTCTCTCTCTCCCCCTCTCTCTTTGTCGCCCCCGCTTGCTTTTTCTGTCTCTCAAAATAAATAAACTTCAAAAAAGTTTTTAAAAAGTAAAACAAAAATTTTTTAATAGTTCTATAATTTCAATCTAACCTCTTTTTTCTCCTCCCCTTTTTATATTTGCATATATTAATACATGCAGTCTAGTTACTGCTCATATGAGTCAATGCTCATACGATATCCCACTGATGATAATGTCACATTATATTTGTTCGTTCTCCTGTTGGTGGACATTGGGTTGGTGCCAAATTATTATTATTACTTATTTATATTATTTTTATGATAATATATTACTATAAAATATAATAATATTAATATTATTATATTAATTATAAATTTTAATGTTTTTATTTATTTCCAAGAGAGGGAGAGAGATAGTGTGAGCAAGGGAAGGTCAGAGAGAGGGAGACACAGAATCCAAAGCAGCTCCAGGCTCTGAGCTGTCAGCACAGAGCCCGATGTGGGGCCCGAACCCACGAGCAGTGAGATCATGACCTGAGCTGAAGTCGGACGCTTAACTGACTGAGCCACCCAGGCACCCCATAATTATAATATCTTTAATTTATATATTTAATTATATATAAATGTATTTATGATATATAATTTATACATTATATAATTTATAATATGACATAAATTAATGATATTATTAACATTATTACATTATATGTAATATAATAATGTATAATATATTATGCAATAGTATTACAATATTAATAATTTATATTATTATTATTATCATAAACAATACTTGAGCTTTCTTGCTTAGGTATCCTTGACCCCAGAAGAAAGCTTTCTCTACACTATGTAACTGGAAGTGAATTTCTGCATCAAAAACGATTAGCATGTGCAGCTCCCGTCCTCACTTTGGTGATATCACTCAGTCACTTTTGCAACAGACCCACCACTACCTACCTGGGAGCTCTTGGGTAAATTGTTTAACCAGTGCTTTCTCCAGTGCTCCCATGAACCCTGGCCTTTCTGCCTCTGTGGGTCCCTTCATTCCAAAAAATATATTTAAAATGATGACTGTGTTGGTATAAAGATGAGCATAAGCCAGGCTGGATTACATTTTTTTCTTCTGATTTCAACATTAAAATGTTTTTCATGGGCACCTAAAAATGCCATGGGGCCCTAGGCACTGTGTGTACCTGCTGTGTCCAATGAGAAAGACAGCCCTTTCTATAAAGTTTTCTCATCTGTAAAGCAAAAATAGTAGTACTTACCACAGTTAAGTGCTGGGTGTTACGATGACTAATTGAGCCATTGTATGTAAAGTGTTTTGCAACACAAAGTAGGCCCTATGTATTATCTGTAATTACTACTGATTTCCATTTCCACCAGCAATGAATGGGAGGTCATGTTGCTTGAAATCTTTACTACTATTTGATAGTCACACTTAAATTTTTCCCAATCTGGTGGGTGTGACATGGGTTCTCATTGAGATTCCTTTTTTTTTTAAATATTTTTATTTATTTCTAGGAGAGAGAGAGAGAGAGAGAGACAGCGTGAGCAGGGGAGGGTCAGAGAGAGAGGGAGTCACAGACTGAAACAGGCTCCGGGCTCTGAGCTGGCAGTCAGCACAGAGCCCGACGCGGGGCTCGAACCCACAAACCGCGAGATCATGACCTAAGCGAAAGTCGGAGCTTAACCGACTAAGCCACCCAGGCGCCCCGAGATTCCTGTTATTAAATGAGGTAGTTCATGACACAGCATCTAGCACAGAGATCATCTCTGCTTTTCTCTCTCGTGGGCTGGATCCATTTCATCTCTGCACTCTCAGACAGAAGGGCACAGACGTGCCTCAGTGAATGTTTGGTGAATGAATGAACAAATGGATGAATCGAATAAGTAGCCAAATTAATGGAGATAAAAGAATTTGTGTATCAGAGCTTGAGATAATTAAATATTTGGAGAGGAGACAGTAGTTCAATGAAACGAACATAAACTTTCAAGTTGGACAAAGCTGGGTTCAGGTCCTTGCATCCATTTGCTCTGCAACTTTGGGCAAATGATGTCCCTTCTTAGTGTCCAGCTGTCATCTACAAAATGGGCAGCATATTGCTACTTGGCGGGATTGAATTGAGAACAGCGTAGATGGAGAATGCTATGGGTCTAGTGTAATTTCTGGAACCAACTGATGCTCAATAAATGTGGGTTCCTTGCCTTTTCCCCCATGTCCCTCTGAACCCGTCAGGGCCTGGCACTATGTCAACGGTCTATTGTATGGTCTGATGCTAGAAGTCTGGCTACATGAAGCCACTATAAAATGGCAGAAAGGGGCACCTGGGTGGCTCAGTCGGTTAATCATCTGACTTTGGCTCGGGAAATGATCAACATTAAAGACATTTTTAAAACTTCAAAAAAAATTTTTTTATTGTTTTTTATTTATTTCTAGGAGAGAGAGACAGCGTGAGCAGGGGAGGGTCAGAGAGAGAGGGAGTCACAGACTGAAACAGGCTCCAGGCTCTGAGCTGGCAGTCAGCACAGAGCCCGACGCGGGGCTCGAACCCACGAACCGCGAGATCCTGACCTGAGTGAAAGTCGGACACTTAACCGACTAAGCCACCCAGGCGCCCCTTAAAACTTTTTTTAAATAAAATAAAATGGCAGAAAGAGTCCTGGATTTGGAATTAGAAGATGTGGGGTCTAGCCTGGCTTCTTTCTGTCCCTACTATGAGCACATCACTTCACTTCTCCTTGGTTTTATTTTAAAAAGTTTTTAAAATATTTTTTAATGTTTTATTTATTTCTGAGAGAGAGAGAGACAGCGTGAGCAGGGGAGGATCAGAGAGAGAGAGGTACAGAATCCGAAACAGGCTCAAGGCTCTGAGCTAGCTGTCAGCACAGAGCCCAACGCAGGGCTGGAACCCATGAGCGGTGAGATCATGACCTGAGCCGAAGTCGACGCTTAACCGACTGAGCCACTCAGGCGCCCCTAAAAAAGTTTTTAAATGTTTATTTTTGACAGAAAGAGACAGAGACAGAGTGTAAGGTGGGAGGGGCAGAGAGAGACACACACATACAGAATCCGAAGCAGGTTCCAGGCTCTTAGCTGTCAGCACAGAGCTCAGCATGGGGCTCAAACCCATGAACCATGAGATCATGATCTGAGCCAAAGTCGGATGCTTAACTGACTGAGCCACCCAGGCACCCTGTTTGTTTGTTGTTTAATTAAAAAAAAAAATCTCCTTGCTTTTTAAATGAATTGGCTTTTAGGGTTAATATATGACCCAGCAATTCCACTCCTAGGGATGTACCCTGGAGAAATGAAAATGTGGGGCTTGAACTCATGACCCAGAGATCAAGAGTTGCGTGCTTGGGGCATCTGGGTGGCTCAGTCGGTTAAATGTCTGAATTTAGCTGAGGTCATGATCTCGTGGTTCAGGAATTCGAGCCCAGCATTGGGCTCAGCAGCACAAAGCCCACTTGGAATCCTCTGTTCCCCTCTCTATCTGCTCCTCTCCCCCTCTCTTTTTCTCTCTCTCTCTGAAATAAATAAACAAACATTAAGAAAATAATTTTCAAAAAAAGAGCTTCATTCTCTTCTAGTGAGCCAGCAATGCACCCCATATGCCTGTAGATGATTTTTAAAATATGACTTTTGAAAACCTCACATCAATTTCATAAAATTCTTATTAGATTGTAAGCTTTCTGAAGGTGGATACCATGGCTGTATCATTTCCCACTGCGTCTCCAGCACCCACAGCAGTGTCTGGGATGTTACAGGTATTCAATAAACATTTTTCAATAAAAAATTACAAATTTTTAATGTTTACTTAATTTTGAGAGAGAGAGAAACAGAGCAGGAATTCGGGAAAGGCAGAGAGAGAGGGAGACACAGAATCTGAAGCAGCCTTCAGGCTCTGAGCCATCAGCACAGAACCCTATGCAGGGCTTGATCCCATAAACTGCTGGATCGTAACCTGAGCCAAAATTGGATGCCCAACCAACTGAACCACCCAGGTGCCCCAATAAACATTTATTAATGAGTCAATACGTAAGTATGTGAATGAATAAGTAGCTGGTGATTATGGCTATCCGAAGTCTAAAGCTCATCGTAATCCTCAAAGAATAGATCATCCTCACACCTTCCTGTTGGGTCTCCAGATTAAAATAATACTGACAATAATAACTAGTGTTTATTGAGAGCTCACGGAGTGTGAGAGCAGGGACAGATCCAGGTTTTGTGTGGTGTGAGACTTACAAACTGAGGACACAAAATTTTAAATACAAAATAAGGTATATTTGTGAATATTTGTTTGGCATGAGAATATGAATTCCAACCAATTACAAAATTTAAAAGGTGACAATGACCACAGACAACCCCCTAATTTATTTATTAAAAAATTTTTTCTTTATGTTTATTTATTATGGAGACAGAGAGAAACAGCGTGAGTGGGTGAGGGACAGAGAGAGAGGGAGACACAGAATCTGAAGCAGCCTCTGGGCTCTGGGCTGTCAGCACAGAGCCCGACACAGGGCTGAACCCACAAATTGAGATCAGCCTGAGCTGAAGTCGGATGCTTAACTGACTGAGCCACCCAGGCGCCCCAACAACCCCCTAATTTAAAAGTGGGTATGGAGGGGCGCCTGGGTGGCTTAGTCGGTTAAGCGTCTGACTTTCGCTTAGGTCATGATCTCGCGGTTGGTGGGTTCGAGCTGTGCTGACTGCCAGCTCGGAGCCTGGAGCCTGTTTCAGAGTCTGTGACTCCCTCTCTCTCTGACCCTCCCCTGCTCATGCTCTCTCTCTCTCTCTCCTAGAAATAAAAAAAAAAAAATTAAAAAAAATTAAAGTGGGTATGGAGCACTTGGGTGGCTCAGTTGGTTAAGCATCTCTTGACTTGGGCTCAGGTCATGATCTCCTGGTTGGAGGGATCAAGCCCCACCTGGGGTTTTGAACTGACAGCACGGAGCCTGCTTGGGATTCTCTCTCTCCCTTTCTCTCTGCCCTTCAAAATAAATAAACATTTAAAAAATGGATACAATATTTTTAGGAGTTTACTGTCTCACTTAACTCTACAATTCTTTCCCCCATATTCTTTGATTGGCCCTTTATATGTCAGCAGTTTTGTTATATATATATATATTCTGATTGAGCCACCCAGGCGCCCCTGTAATATTTTCTACCAAGGGAACAGAAAGATAATCTGATCTCTCCTTTAAAAAGAAAAGTTTATGTATGTATGCAGTTATTTATTTAGAGATCACAAGCAGGTGAGGGGCAGAGAGAATGAGAGAGAGAATTCCAAGCCAGCTCCTGGCCATCAGCTGGGAGCCCAATACGGGGCTGGAATTCATGAACCCTGAGATCACGACATGAGCTGAAGCCAGGAGTCAGACGCTTAACTGAGCCACCCAGGCACCCCTCTTATCTCTCCTTTAATGCTGTTGATCAGGGGCGCCTGGGTGGCTCAGTCCGTTGAGCGTCTGACTTCAGCTCAGGTCATGATGTCAGGGTTTGTCGGTTCGAGCCCCGCATCGGGCTCTGTGCTGACAGCTGGGAGCCTGGAGCCTGTTTCAGATTCTGTGTTTCCCTCTCTCTCTGCCCCTTCCACGCTCACACTGCATCTCTCTCTCTTTCAGAAAAAAAAAAATCAATGTGGTTGATCAAAATTTTATTATTGGTAATTTAAAAAACCTTCATTTCAGACTCATCCCTATTTTAGTTGTGTTGTCAAGTTTGGGAAAATCATAACTAAGTTTCTTTCAAGTCTCAGCTACATTAGCTTCGTGGTAAATCCACTTGGCGGATTTTTACCCACTGTTAAAGGAAAGTGAAAACGAAATTGGCTTTGCCAGGTGTGAAGGAGAATCCTGGTAGATGAGGATGGGAACCAGACTGGACCCTGGCTGTGAGGGCCCTGCACTGCCTCTTTTAGGAGCCCTCCTGTCACTTTCTATATCAGCTATTTCAGGGGAGAAAACCCACTGAGATTCTGGAAGCTGGGCATCAGGGGCAAGGGCTTGAGACCCACTTGAGTCCGCACTAACCACTTCTGAGAGTCTTCCTCCCCCATTCTTGGCCGTATTTTCCCTGGTCTGCGTCACGAGGTGGGCATTTCCCGATTTCCCTGTGTGTCCCCAGCGCTGTCAGAACAAAAATGAAACAAGAGGCAGGATGCTGCTCTGGAGACGGGGGTCTTTCTTGGGATTCCCAGTTCCTCAGGCGGCGGGGGGCCGAGCGGAAAGCGGATCCTTCCTCTCTGTGCCTCGTGTTTCCAGCCGGAGCATTTTCGCGAAGGGCCTGCACGCGCGCCGGCTTCCCAGGGTCTCTCCTTGGAAGTCCGGGTCCCTTCTTCTCCGGGCCCTTCTTGCAGACGCCGGCCCCGTGGCCACCACTTCCGCCCGCCCGGCGGGACCACAGAGGCTGCCCCGGGCCGTCTCCAGCGGGCGCTGAGGCCGACGGCCGGGACTGAGTTATTTGGAGAACGTGGGTACCGGGAGGGCAAGCCATAGAGAGTGGCGACGGCTAGAGCAGCCAGGGTGGGAGGGAGACGCGGGGAAGCGTGTGCGCGCGCAGAGGGGCGACAGGGAACACCACCGAGAGGCCGGCGGGGCTGCAAGGGCCACGGCGGTGGAGAAGAGATCGGCCTCCGAAGGCCGGCACTAGAGCTATAACCGCTGACACCCTTGGCTTAAGGGATGTTTGGGGGCGGGGGAGGGCGTGGAGGAGGGTCACTGTCAGTGTGCGCTTGAGGAGCGAACTCCGTCTCTGAGCCTCAGTTTCCTGTCCTGTAAAACGGGAATGAGTATCCGTTACCTCGCAGGGTAATTAAATAGAACCAGATACGAAAGCTCCAAGCCTAGTAATGCCTTTGCACGGACACGACGAGTTAGTCTCTGCGGCTCTGGAGTCCTTGAGGACATTAAAATCAGCCTGGGGTCATGTGTAGCCACATGGAGGGACCTTGAGGGTGTTATGCTGAGCGAAATAAGTCAGGCAGAGAAGGACAAATATCATATGTTTGCACGTATAGGAGGATTAGGAGGAACTTAACTGAGGACCAAGGGGGAGAAGAAGAGGGTGAATGGTGGGGGAGAGGGAGAGAGGCAAACCATGAGAGACTCTTGAATGCTGGGAACAAACTGAGGACTCATGGGTGTTGGGGGGAGGGGGGTGATGGGCATGGAGGCCGGCACTTGTGGGGATGAGCACTGGGTGTTATATGGAAACCAATTTGACAATAAACTCTTTGTAAAAAAAAAAAAAAAAATCAGCCTGGGTGGCTAGGTTCCAACTCTTGGTTTCGGCTCCGGTCATGACCTCATGGTGCCTGACATTGGGCTCCGCACTGACAGGGCAGAGCCTACCTGGGATACTCTCTCCTTCCCGCCCCCCCGCCCCGCGCATCTCCCCCAAATAAATAAATGAACTTAAAAAAAGAGTCTTTAAAATCAGCCAGTGGAGTCTGAAAAATGAGAATTTAGGGATCCTCCTGTAATTGCTCTTGAAATCTCTCCATTTCCACCACCCCTTCCCTAGCTCAGACCTCGTGCTTTCTCATGTTTGGATGTCAGCACCAGCCCCTCCCCGGCCTCTCCGCTTCCACTAGCCCGCCGACGCGGTCAGGCAGAGCTTTCTGAAACTCAGATCTGATCTCCTTCGGCACAAACCCCTTGCATGGTTCTCTATTGAACACAAATCCCAGCTTCTTGGCTTGACATTTAAAGCCCTTCTCTGAAGTGTAGTGCCCACCACGCCCTCCAGCCCCCTCCCCCCATTACTACTTTGTGCCCCTGGCCAAACACAGCATGTCATGCCTGCCCCCGCCTCTCCCGCTTGAAATCTCACACTTTCATACCTCCAGGTGCTAGGTTTCAGTCTCAGGGTAGCCTTTCCCCTAGAGTCTGGCTGGTTTTTCCCCCGACTTATTTCCCCCAGAAAGCATCCTCTGATGCCTGCCTACCAGGCCGAGTGACAGCACCATCTCCACCCGGCTTCTCTCTTGCTGACCTCAGAACACTATTTTCAGAGAAACCCTAAGGACCTCACGATTCTAGTGCCTAGCTCAGAACCCTCCTGTGATGGGTAAGCTCCTCAGACTAGTACCTGTTGCTGCCTCACACCAGGATGTCCCTGGCTGAGTACACTATGCTCAGGGTAGTCCTCTAGGCTTGTCCAGTCCTGGCTGAATAATATCCCTTGGAAAGGATATACTACACGGGATTTATCCACTTCTCAAACATCGATGGACGTTAGTTTTTACTGCCCACATTTTTGCTATTATGAAGAATGCCGCTCTGAGTATTTATGCCTCAGGTTTTGTGTGAACATGTTTTCAGTTTTTTGTTTGCTTTTGTTTTATTTTATTTTATTTTTTAACAATTTTTTATTAAAATTTTTAATTATTATTATTTTTTATTTCTAGGAGAGATAGAGAGCGTGAGCAGGGGAGAGTCAGAGAAAGAGGGAGACACAGACTGAAACAGGCTCCAGGCTCTGAGCTGGCAGTCAGCACAGAGCCCGACGCGGGGCTCGAACCCACGAACCGCGAGATCATGACCTGAGCGAAAGTCGGACGCTTAACCGACTAAGCCACCCAGGCGCCCCAGTTTTTTGTTTGCTTTTAAAGATTTTATTTTATTCTCAAAATGAATAAACATTTAAAAAAATTTCATTTTTAAGTAATCTCCACACTCAATGTGGGGCTTGAACTCAACAACCCTAAGATCAAGAGTCGAATGCTCTAGTGACAGAGCCGGCCACGTGTCCCCCTGTGTCTTCAGTTTTGTTGAGGATTCATCTGCAAATGGAATTGCTGGCTCATCTGGTAACTTTTAACTTTTGGAGAAAACACACCACTTCTTATGCTCACCAGCAGCATCTGAAGGCTCTAGTTTCCCTACATCCTCATCAAGCTCTAGTGTCTTTGGGTTTTCCCTTCAAGTCCTGCGGCACCTCTCACTTGGACTTGAACTACGCATGACCTCTGAAAGCCCCCACCTCATCTATCCAGCTTCTTTTTCTTGCCCTTTGTATTACACCTGCTTCCCAGATTCTTGGTAACTGCATTAAGTTGGGGAACACTCGGGGGGAGTGTCTGGCCCTATTCAGAGACGTAGGTGCTAGCATGTATGTGCTTGCTTCGCTGTTTCCATAGTCTGAATGTTTGTGTTGCCCTGTCTCCAAATCACTATATTGAAACCTAACCTCCAATACGATGGTATTAGGAGGTGGGGTCTCTGGGGCGCCTGGGTGGCTTAGTTGGTTAAGCGTCCGACTTTCGCTTAGGTCATGATCTCGCGGTTCGTGGGTTCAAGCCCCGCGTCGGGCTCTGTGCTGACTGCCAGCTCAGAGCCTGGAGTCTCTTTCGGAGTCTGTGTCTCCCTCTCTCTCTGACCCTCCCCTGCTCACGCTGTCTCTCTCCTAGAAATTTAAAAAAAAAAAGGGAGGGGGGATGGGGTCTTTGAAAGTTGATTAGGTCATGAGGGTGGAAACTTCGTGAATGGGTTTAGTGCTCTTATAAAAGAGACGCCAGAGAGCTTCTGCACCCCTTCCATATGAGAACGTGCCGACTGTGAATCTGGAGGGGGCCCCTTAGCGGACACTGAATCTGCTGGCATCTTACTCCCAGCCCTTGGCTACCAGAACTGTGAGGAGCACCCTGCTCTCGCCGGGTATCTGGTATTGTACGGTGACGGCCTGATGGACTAGGGATGCTGGGTCACGCGAGCAAGCCCAGCTTTCCCAGGCCCTTTCCTCAACTCCCCGGGCTTCCTTCCTGGCCATCAAGAGAGATCCCTCAACTTAAAAATGGGCCAAATAATTCAAAAGATATTTCAGAGAAGAAGCTATTGAAGTGACCAGTAAACACAGGCAGAAGTGCTCAGCGTCATTAGGCATCAGGGAGGTAGGAAATGACACCCCTCCCACCCGCTAGGCTGAAATTA
This sequence comes from Proteles cristata cristata, assembly GCA_017311185.1. Lineage (NCBI taxonomy): Eukaryota > Metazoa > Chordata > Mammalia > Carnivora > Hyaenidae > Proteles > Proteles cristata. The sequence continues at coordinate 76,095 of JAESUZ010004557.1, forward strand.
AAAGGACTTTCAGTATCAAGCGTTGGGGAGGGTATGAAGCAGCTGGAGCCCAGTAAGCTGCTGACAGGAGTGTAAATTGCTGCAACCACTTAGAAGAGTATTAATACCTACTAACGCTAAGCGCACATTTACTCCAGGTCGCGGCACTTGTGATCCCAGATACACACCCAGAAGAAATGAGTCCTTACATCCACCAAACGACATCTTTGGGAGTGAGGAATATTCTGAGTAGCTTTATTCATAATAGGCAGAAACAAATGTCCATTGACAGTTAAAGAGGAAAAAAAAAAAAAGAGGGCTCCCCAGGCGGCTGTCAGTTGAGCGTCCAACTTCGGCTCAGGTCATGATGTCACGGTTTGTGAGTTTGAGCCCCGCGTCAGACTCCGTGCTGACAACTCAGCTGAAAGTGTGCTTTGGATTCTGTGTCTTCTGCTCTCTCTCTCTCTGCCTCTCCCCCCACTCACACTCTGTCTCTCTCTCAAAAATAAATACATATTTTAAAAATAAAAAAAGAAGGAAACTGTGGGATACCCATACAGCAGAACTTACACAACGGAGGGAAAAACTATTGAAAACAACAACAGTGTGGCTGAGATAATGTTAAATGAAAGAATCAGACACGAAAAGGTACTTACAATACAATTACATTTACATGAGGATTAAATTATAGAGCATGTGCGAGCAGGGGAGCAGCAGAGGGAGAGAATCTTTTTAAAAAATTTTTTCTTAATATTTATTTATTTATTTTCGAGAGAGAGAGAGAGAGTGCGAGCAGGGGAGGGCAGAAAGAGAGGGAGACACAGATTTCAAAGCAGGCTCCAGGCTCTGAGGTGTCAGCACAGAGCCAGACATGAGACTCATACTCGCAACAAAAAAATAACGGTGGCCTCTACATGACATATGGGGAAACGGAGTCACCAAATGGCCAATGCTGTCACACATCGTTTCTCAGATTCACCCGGAGAGTCTTGGGGTCTGATTGGAGACTCGATTGAGATCCTATCATTTCAAAAGTGCTTCATTACAATCTGAAGTTTGCCACAACATCCTGGTGGACTGCTTAATCCTTCCAGACACGTAGCAGTGAGTCCAGGTCCCGCCTTCTGGGTTGTCCTTGCCAACACCTGCGGCTGGCATGTGTTTGGCCACCGTCTGCGCCTCTGAGTCACACTCAAGGAACCCTTTCCCTTTACAACCTGAACTGACCAGTTTCACCCCTTGTACCTCTCAGGGGCCACGGAACAATTTCCCCTAAAATGAACATAATGGGATAAGAAATTGAAGGGACTCCCAACTTTGAGTTGCCATCCCGGCTTTGACGTCCACTTGCTGTGCGACCAACGTTTCACTTAACCTCTCTGGGCTTCAGTTTTCTCTGCAAAACTGTAGGGCTGAATCTGAGACACTAAAGGACCTTCTCCTTCAAAATTCCAGTCTCCTCTACGTAAGATCCGTTAGTGATTATTTCAGTGTCCTGATTGTCATCAGTAACTGCTCCCAGGTGCTTGGGGCTGGAGTTGGGGTGGGGGGACGGTGGTGGCGGTGGTGACAGGTTCAATATTTTGGTCTTTGTCGCCTCCACGAGGTCCAGGGGAGCTCTTTGCTGTAGCAGGTGTCCAATAAAAATAAGAGTTTGTCTCCTCTAAAGGGGTCGAAGGGACGGACTACTTCTGCCTGGTTTGCTTACTCTTTTATCCCCAGAAGTTGGCATGAAGGAGACACTTGACAGGTATTTGTTGAGCGAACGAACGAACAAAAGGCGCTTGGAACCTTTCCTTGGGGGGAGGGAGGAGGGCGTGTGTTTCCGCCCGGACGGTTCTCACGTGAACACCCCCCCCCTCACTTTTCCGGTCTGAGTCGATGGCTCTTTGACGGCTCCTAGAAGACCCAGTTCGGCAGCCTCCCGAGAACCTGAGAGCACCCCCTTCCCCGGAACAGGGGCCCCGAAGCATAAGGACATCGGTAGGAATCGGTTGATAGATGCAAGTGGCCCGTGTGAGTCGTGGCAGCGCGGAGAAGTGGTACAGTTAGCCCAGCGTTTGGGACATAGAGGGCTATGAAAATCCCCCAGCCCCTTGTCGAGATGGGGGGTTTAAGGACTAGAGGGTGAAGGATGACATGGGTAAGCCAAGATTCAGGGGATGCAGAGAAGGTCTTTGGTCACTACACCCCTTAGCTCAATTCTCCGTGCCTTTACTTAATGCAGTTTTTCCTCCTTTAGCTGCTCTTCCCGATTCGTTGATGCCCAGGGCTTTGTTTTCATCCTCTGAGACTTCTATCTTCAATCAGTACCCGTCCCCCCAGTTTGCCCCTCCTCCTTCCCCCCTCCCCTCTCTCTGGGCCTTCAGGCTCGTTTCCTGCTCTGAATCAAAGCAAGTACGTGTTCAATGACCAGAGGACATGCCATACACCTACGTATACACAACAGTAGTGGAGAAGCCTGATGACAGCCTGGAAGTAAGGGACCCGACCCCCACCTGCTTTACAGCTATTCTAAGTGCCTGCAGGTTTTCAAGAATGCTCTCCGATTCCAGGCTCACGGCCTCTCTCACTTGTGTCTGGCCCTTCATCTGTGAGGCTCATGGCAAGGCCTTCAAGCACTCCAGCAGGCTTCCTATAAGCGTTCCTTCTGCCCCTGGTGGTTCAGGATTACCAGAGAGCTGGCTCAGCACATCCTGGTACATTAGGGCAAACTGAGTCTCTGTTATTGATAGGGACACAAAACTGATGCCCTTATTTTATTTTCAAATTTTTATTTAAATTCTAGTTAGTTAACATGCAGTGCAATCTTGGTTGCAGGAGTAGAATTTAGTGATTCATCACTTATATATCACACCCACTGCTCATCACAACAAGTGCCCTCCTTAATACCCATCACCCATCTAGCCCATTCCCCCCCCCCCCATCAACACTCAGTTTGTTCTGTATTGTTAAGAGTCTCTTATGGTTTGTTTTCCTTTCTCTTCTCTCCACCCCTCTCATATACTCATCTGTTTTGTTTTTAAAATTCTACATATGAGTGAAATCATATGGTATTTGTCTTTCTTTGACTTATTTCACTTGGCATAATACATAATACACTCTAGCTCCATCCGTATCATTGCAAGTGACAATATTTCAGTCTTTAAAAAAAATTTTTTTAATTTTGAGAGAGAGAGAGAGAGAGAGCATGAGCAGGAGAGGGACAGGGAGAGGGAGAGAGAATCCCAAGTGGGCTCTGGGCTGATAGCGCAGAGCCCAATGCAGGGCCTGATCTCATGAACCATGAGATCATGACTTGAGCCGAAATCAAGAGTCGGATGCTTAGCCAACTGAACCACCTGGGTGCCCCTCATTTTTTTTTTTTTTGATGGCTGAGTAATATTACACACACACACACACACACACACCCCAAATCTTCTTTCTTTCTTCATCAGTGGATATATGGACTCTTTCCATATTTTGGCTATTGATATTGCTGCTATATACACTGGGGTGCATGTGACCCTTAACATGTGTATTTATGTGTTCTTTCGGTAAATGCCTAGTAGTGCAATTACTGGGTCATACGGTAGCTCTATTTTTAATTTTTTGAGGAACATCCATACTGTTTTCCAGAGTGACTGCACCAATTTGCATTCCCAATAGCGTAAGAGGATTCCTTTTCTCAACATCTTGGCCAACACCTGTTGTTTCCTAAGTAGTTAATTTTAGCAATTCTGACAGTGAGGTGTGAGGTGATATCTCAGTGTGGCTTTGATTTGTATTTTCGTGATGATGAGTGATGTGAAGCATCTTTTCATGTGTCTGTTAGCCATCTGGATGTCTTCTTTGGAAACGTACCTGTTCATGTCTTCTGCCCATTTCTTCACCAGATTATTTGTTTTTTGAATGTTGACTTTGATAAGTTCTTTATAGATTTTGGATATTAACCCTTTACCAGATATGTCATTTGCAACTATCGTCTCCCATTCCATAGGCTGACTTTTAGTTTTGATGATTGTTTCCTGAAACTGATGTCTTTAGTGAGTAATGGCTGGGAATCTTTCCCCAGCTCTCCCATGTCCAGGTTGAGAGATGTCAGTTGCAGAGCTTAGCTTTGGCATCTCTAATAGACAAGGCAGCACCCTTTTCTGGACCGTTGTATCCCAAACTGAAAGATCTCCAACCTTGAGGTGTGCTGGAGGTCTATGGTGGCAGGAAAAGCAGGAGAAAATAATGAAAAAGATGCCTTCACCTCCTAAGATGATGAACGATCTTCTTTTTAATCCCCGTAAGCCTTACCCAGGAGGCAGGGACCCTGGGTTTTAACTCTGTACCGGCTGGGGTTTAGGACAGGGGAGTTCACTCAATAATCCCTCTGTAAATCAGGAATGAATTCTCTACTTCCTGTCTACAACCAGATGGTAATGATTTGCCAAATCTGCTAAGACATCTATTTTAGTGCCTTTTCTTTGTTTCTTCCTCTCCATTTTAAACCTGGGAAGTCCTGGGACCCATCTCAAACCAGAGCAAGTCGGTCACTTATTGTGTCCTCACGTGTGCGCCGACGCTCAAGAAGTCACTCACTTACTGCCATGAGGTACTGTGGCTGTAGGAAACAGCTCAGGATGACGCAAAGGGAGATGGGCCAAGTCCCCCCGGGGTTCGGGTGTACTTACAAACCTGTAAGAGCGCGCTCCACCCCACCAGCACGTGTGTCACACTTGGAATTCTGGCCCTAAGTGTGGGTCCCCTACGGGAAGACTTTCAAGCGCTCCAGCGACCTCTGCCAGCACTGGCTCGCCCAGCTGGGGTAGCACTACGGGCTCACTGTGCCCACCCCTGACCTTCCTAGGAGGTGGCCCAGCAGACCCCTCAGGGAAGGAAGGGCTTCCGGGCTGGCTGTGCAGGTGGAGACCCAGAGTTCGGGTGTGCTCTAGATCTGGGTATCGTTTGCCTCCAGCGCTCCAGGTGATGGGATGGCATCACCCTAACTGGCCCTGAGTAGCGGTGTGACCCAGGGCCAGTGACGACCCCTCTCTGGCTTTGGTTTTACCACCTGCACAGGGGAAATACTATTTCCTCGGTGAGTGAAATGTTAAGCGTCGAGGCCGCGGGGCTGCAATAATTCTGGCTCCCTGTCTTGGCTGTGTAGCAGCGGACACGACCTGCCCGTCCGCAGACGGACTGTTTCCCGCCGCGCCGCCGGAACCGTTGTTTGGGGAGACCATTTCCGGTCGGGGCGGGTTTCCGGGGCGCCATCCGGCCACATGGCGGCGGGAGCGGGCTCGGGACTGCCCGTGCGTCCCCACCGCGCGGCGGGCAGCCTGGGGCGGCCCCCCGAGCTCGTCCCACCGCGCGGGGCGCCGGGCGGTGCCGAGGAAACTGCGGGGCACCAGGAGCCGCGGCCGAGCTCGGGGTGCCGGGCCTGGGGCCGCGGGACGCACAGGCTCTGAGTCGGTGAGTTGCGGGGGGAGAACTCCCCGTAATCCGTCCGCCCTGCCCCGGGCTCGGGGCCCCGGCTCTCCTCGGGGTGGCTCCCGCCGCTCAGCGGGCTCCCTCCTCTCCCTGCGCCCCGCCGGTGGCCTCGGACTCCTTCGGATGGCCGCGGAGCGCCCTACGCGAGCGCCGGGAGGAGCCCCCAGCCGGAGTCCAGGCCCCGCCAGGGCGCTCCGGGTCTTTCCGAGCTGCGCGCACCCGAGGAGCCGCGGCACGTCCCACGCGGAGCCCGCGCCTTCAAAGGGCGCAGCGAAGCATCCTCCGTCGTGCACCTGCCCGGGTGGGGTCGCCCTCCCGCCGCCGGCTCTGTCCGCGAGTGTGAAGGATGCCCAGCAGCTGGCCCCGTACGTCCGGGACAGCGAGGCCGGAAGGAACTTCCTGGACGGCGGAGAGCCCGCGGACGCTCCATAGCGTCTCTTGTTTTTGGTACAGATGGTAGAGGCCCGGGTCTAACTTGGTGTGTGACCTGAGGCTCAGTTTCCAAATCCCTGAAATACGGAATGGCTTGTGGTCCCCAGCCAGCCCTGGTCAGGGGCTGAGAGGCCGGAGCCTCGTGTTGCATCCGGGACTCTGCCACAACCCCTTTGTCGCCTGGCATGGATCACTGTCCCGCTCTGGAACTCAGTTTTCCGATCTGTAGGTGGGCTGGAAGGCGTATGAGCGAGCCACACGTGTGAGGTACCGTTCAAAGGCAGCACCTACTGCTCCATTACTTATTTTTGGCAACTCGTGGGGCCTGTTGAGACAGGCTCAAATCAGTGTGAATTTTGAGTCTTCTTAAAGTTGTTGGGGTGGGGCTGGAACCCAGATGACGTAGGAACGTTTCCTTTGTGGCTGAGAGTTCTTGGCCAGAGAGCTTCCTTAGGCACGCCTCCCTCAGCCTGGGAGGTGGAGGCATCCTGGAACTCCTCCTTTCAGACGCTCACAGAACGGTCGCCACACCAGCGTAGGACGGCTGGGTCAGGGCTCCGAGCAGTGGGTGGGGCAGGAGATGGGGCATCGTTAGGGTCCTGCCCAATGGAGCAGGGTGGGTTTGGGCGACATGACCGTCTTGGGGGCGGCGGATGAAGTGGCCCCAAGGGCAGTGGGCCTTGGAGACTGAGAAGCCCTGTGAGGGAGGGTCTGGGAGACCTGGGATGGGGTGCGGGGAGGAGGGCGGGGAGCCTGGTGAGTGGATTCCGAAGACCCATATTGACCCAGAGGCACAGGCTCGGCAATCACCTTATTCCCCGAAGGGGAGAAGGGCCTGTCGCATGGGAACGCACGCTAATGCGGAGTGGATGGTACACCTTGGCAAGGGAGTAGTCCAGGGAGACTTCCTGAAGGAGGCAGGGCTCAGCCTGCAGGCTGGGGCAGGACGTGAGGACGCTGGGCACCGGGTGTGAGTGCTGTCTCTGTCACCTGGGCTGGAGATCTGACGCAGGCCTCTGGCCCTTCCTGAAGCTCGGTGGAGTGCCTGCCTCACCAGATGACTAAGGACTTGGCAGGGCCCCGTATATGCTGTGAATGGAGGTTTGAGGGACGTGGGTAATCGGTCGCAGATGAGGCGGGAGAGATTGCCGAGGGCCAAGGTATTTCTCTGATATCAGAAGGGGGGTGGGAATGCCAGCCAGTCAACACGAGCAGAGGCACAATGCTCCAAAATGTGAAGCGTGGACTGAGGCCTGGGATGCCAGGCAGAGCCAGGGAGGGTCCAAAGCAGACGAGGTGTAAGAACCCTCCTTCTGGAGCTGGTGAGCGGAGCTTTTAGGAGGTCAGGACACACAGGATTCTGGAAGACCGAGGAGGACGCTCCCAGCAGAGGGAAGGGGAACAGTCTAGGCCGAGGAAAACATGAGCCTTTGCACCCGGAGCCACGTAAGTTCAAGGTCTGGTCGGGGGCTGTGAGGTGCTGTGTGCGGTTGGGGCTGAGGAGGGTGATGGCCGTGAGGCCGGAAGGAAGGGCCTCACGGAGGGCCTCAGATCCCAGGGTGAGGGATGTGGGGGCTTGGTCCTTAGTGTAATGGGGACAGTGACAAGGGTACAGAGGTCACATCTGACACAGCTGTGAGGAGTCTCTGGCAGATCAGCCTGGAAGCAGTGGAGGCCAGGGCACCAGGGAGAAGGCTGGTATGGGGCCCAAGGCAATAGAGGACGGGGCCAGAGCTGGGGCTGGGAGAGCATCTCGGAGGGCGGGACACAACGTGGTGCTGTCTGGCTCTGGGGGGTCGAGGAAGTTGGCGGGGGGGAGTGAGGACATCGAACATCCGGGCTTCATCATGACCACATCCCAGGAGAGGTGCAGGCTCTTTTTTGGTGGGGAGAGGAGATCATGCTTCACTTTTGGCCGGGTGATTCAAATCATTTATTCAGCCAAAATTGAATGGAGCCCCTCCCCTCTCCTGAGACCTTTGCCAGGTTCTGAGGATAGAATGTGGACCAGGACAGAACTCTATCTTTGTGAGAGTGGGAGAGGTGGGCAGGAAAACAGTAACCCAGTAAGTAAGACCGCTGTGGAGTGCTGTATGGGATGTGAAAGAAACAGGCTGATGAGGCGGAGCAGGGCGTCCCCTGCTTGACCTCAAACACAGCAAAGCTTCCATGATGAAATATCACCTGAGCCGAGCCCAGGCTGGCCAGAAAGGGCCCGTCCTCGTGAGGGGCTAAAAGTAGTACTCCAGAGAGGACAGCAGACAAAGGCCTGGAGACGGGGAGAGGTTGGGGGCTGCACTGTGCCTGGGGGGTTTGCAGGTTTTATTCTGAGTGCACAGAGGGGGGTTTTAAGTCAGGGAATAAATGACATGATTCCGTGGGTTTAAGAAAGATATACCGGAGTATTGCCATAAAAAGGCCCTAGAGGAGGCAGAGGGTGGGTGGGTGGGTTGGTGGGTGGCTTTCACAGTCAGCGAGGGGGGGCAAACTGGTCTGCAGTGGGGTGGTGGAGGTGGGTTGGGGGGAGGTGTGAGCTGCTTGCAGACAGTGGTCACGACTCTGACTTGAGTCAGGCAGAGGCAAGAACTCTCCTGAGGACAGCACGACGCAGGCCAGTCACCTGATCTCGCCCAGCTTGAGTTGCCCCGTCTGTGAAAGGCTTCTCACGACCCCTGCCTCATAGGTCTGCTCCGGGGCTGTGGTACCCTTAGCAAAGACTGGCACCTAGTCGGGCTCAGTATATGTTGGTCATTGTCATTTCCAGGGCTGGGCTTGGGGTGGTGCGGCTCTCACAGATTTGGTAGTTCTATGCTTCCAAAACTCAAGAAAGGGATCTGGGTAGGAGACTCACTGGGTAGTTGTCTGTGTAGACCAGAATCAGTGTTGCCCCACGGGACATTTGGCATGTCTGCCTTCACAAGAGGGGGTGGGGGTGAGGGAGGACACTGCTGGGTTCTGGAGGGTAGAGGGCAGGGATCCTGCTGGGTGTCCCACATTGCAGAAGACAGCCCTGACACCAGAGGATGATCTGGCCCCCAGGTATCAGTAGTGCTGAACTTGAGAAACCCTGGTGTAGATAGATGGTGCAGTTGCCCTTTACACCAGGCATGCCCTCAGTTCACGGGTCTCCGCTCTCCCGGCTGCCTGGCTCCTCGTGAGATCACAAGAGCAAGAATCTCCAGGACAGTGCTGTCCCGCAGAAACAACGTGAGCCACACTAAAAAACGTGAAAAAACAAAAAAAGGTGAGATCAATTTTAATAACATACCTTACTTAAACCAATATATCCAAAGTATTCTGATGTCCAAGTGTAATCAATATAAAAGTCATTTGTGCCAGAGTTGATCCTCTTTTCTTTTTGAACTATGTCTTTAGAATCTGTTGGGTGCCTTGTGTTTATTTACAGCACACCTCCATTCAGACGGGACACTTGTCAGGCATCTGAAAGCTACATGTGGCGGGTGGCTGCTGTTTTGGACAACACAATTCTAGAGGGTCTTTAATGTTAACCTCGTATCACGAATGTTGAGTCACTTGGGGGTTTCTGGAAGGTTTTCTTAAGAATACTTTCTCAGTTCCACCTTCTTGCCACATCTAGACTTTTTTTTTTTTTTTCCCCAAAGTGTGCCTGGGATTCTGAATGTGTGTGTCCATTTTCTGGCTGCTTAAATGTTGCCACCCATCCTCCCCGGTAAAACACTGAAAAATAGCATGTGGTCCAAACCGAATACAGCTGTGCGTCCTTTCTGGCACTCCTGTCTCCGGTTTGCAACTGGTTGAGGGTGGCTTAGGAGCTGTCCCATACTGGGCAGCCACTAGCCACCTGTGGCTCTTTAGATTTAAATTAAGAGAAATAGCATTTAAAATTCAGGCCCTCAGCCACAGTAGCCCCACTTCAAGGGCGCAGTGGCCCCACTGGCTAGTGGATGTCCCGTCCCATTGGACAGCGCAAAGGTCATAGAACATTGCCATCATCGCATCATTGCAGGAAATTCTTTTTCGATAGCTCTTTAGGATGCTGCTCTGCCCGCTTCCCACCTTGCCCAGGTTCTGGCGCTGGGCTCAGAAATAACGCCCCTTCCCTTCTCTGCGCACTCCCTGGCCCCTGTCCCGCCTTGCTGGCCCCGCTGCTGCTGGCCCCTCTCCAGCCACTGCTTCCCTGTCCTTCCGACGGTTCCCGGTGGGACTGCAGGATGGCCTGCGGGCGTCCCACGCGGGGCAGTGCGGCCGTCTGCCGAGCCACAGCTCGAAGCTCTAGGTGCTGCCCGCCCCCACCGGGGCGCTGCCGCCCGGCCTCCGTTTCCCTCTGGCCACCGCGCTTTTTCCAGGCGCCATTAATGCTCAACTTCCCCATCAGCCCAATGCGAAGAGCCACCCTTCTCCAGCTCCACATTTAGCAACTTCTGGCCCGTGGTCCTCGGCTTCCCCATCTGTCCAGTGGGCAATGGCCCAGCTCCCCATCTCTATTACTGGTGACGTCTGGCCTTCTGTGGGCCTCCGTTTCCCCCACTTGCTGGGCGGGAGAGCAGTGGCTGGCCCCTGGACCTCCGTCTCCCTGTTTGCCCGACGGAGAGAAACTCCCTCCTTATTCTCTGCGGCGCCGGGCAGGGGGCGCAGGTGGGACGGCCCAGTGCCAACTGGACAGACCTAGGCACGCCCCTTCCTTGAGGGACATCGGGCAAAGACAGACCGCCTCGCCCGTTTATTAATCGATCTCTGTAGCAGCGGCCGGACAGTTCCTGTCCGGTGCGGAGAGAGGGCGGGGGCAGGGCTGTTTCCGTGGAGCCCCCCGCCCTACGCCCGCAGCCGCGGGGCTCACGGCAAGCTGACCGTGGGAGCGGCCCGCCCGTGGGCGGCGGAACCTTAGTCGCGGCGTGCGCGTTTCCGGAGGGTGCCCTTTTCCAGCGACGCCGCCGCCCCTCGCGCCCCCGCGCCCGCGCCCCCCGCGCCCGCGTCCCCGGCGCCGCCGGCCCGGAGCTCCCGGAAGTCTCGGTCCCTCCGCCGCCGGCACTCGCGAGGGGAAGCCCGGGCCGCCCGGGACCTCGGCCCACTCCTCTGGTCCCGAGAGGCCGCTGCATCGGGTACGGGGGCCGGGACGGAGGGAGGAGCCTGGCTCCGGGACGGCGCGGGGCCGGGCTGGGGGAGGGGCGGGCCGCGGCAGGGAAGGAGCCCGGGGTGGGGGCGGGGCGGGAGGGGGAGGGGTACCGGAGGCAGAGAGGGGCCCGAGGGTGCGGCGACTAGGGGCACGGAGGGCCTGGGCCCTGGGGCTGCAGAGGAGCGGGCTGCAGGGGTGGAGAAACGGAGGTGCCAGATGCTCACGGAGAGGAGGGAGAAGGGGGCTCGGAGGTCCGGGTCAGAGTAACGGGAGTAGGAGACCCTGAGGAGTAAAGACAGAAAAAAGCAAGGATGGAGCGTGGGGGTGGGGATGGGGGTGGGGATGGGGGTGGGGGGGCCCGGGGGGGTTAGATGGTAGCAGAGTTCAGGGCGTGGGGCGCACAGAAGGCAGGCGGCTGAGGCGTCCTAGGGATGTGTACACGAACTGCAGACAATGGGTTAGGCGGGGGCGAGGGCAGCGAGACTCGGAGGGGTTACGTGCAGGGTTAAGTGCACGGCTGTAGAGGAGCCCAGAGTGGAAATTGGGGAACTGGGTTAGTGGCGTTCTGGGCATGCACCAAGAAGGGGAGCGAAGCGAGGCCACGGGTGTGCCCAGAGGTGGGCAGGCCTTCCAGGGAACCGGGTGCCCCTGCCTGGGCCTGGGAAGGAGGAGGCGGGCCCGTTAGAAATAAAAGAGGCCACTGAGGTGTGAAGACAGGAAGCCTAGTTGGAGACCCACAGGCTGTGGGGGAGTTGGGGGGAAGGAAAGGGGTGGCATGGAGACCTCTGGTCCTGCTGGGGCGGGGGGCGGGGGGGGGGCGCTGAGAGGAAGCCGCAGGAGGAGAGAGGCAGGGATGTGCCCGGCCCAGTTGGAGGTGTCCTGCAAGCAGCTTGGTGGAACGCGCGGTCTGGCCTAGAGTCGGTTTCTGTTTTGCAGGAGAGGTAGGTCAGTGGTGCAGAGGGCATGGCAAGCAGTGATAACGGGGACACCCCCCCCCAGGAAGCGGCGATTTTAATCTCTCTCCCCTCCACCGCTCCCAGCTGACACCCCAGATGCTGCTGCTGCCGCCTCGGCCGCCGCACCCTCGGTCCTCCTCCCCAGAGGCCATGGACCCACCGCCCCCCAAGGCTCCCCCTTTCCCCAAGACGGAAGGCCCTTCCTCCACTCCATCCTCGGCGGCAGGGCCCCGACCCCCGCGGCTCGGCCGCCACCTGCTCATCGACGCCAACGGGGTCCCCTACACATACACGGTGCAGCTGGAGGAGGAGCCCCGGGGCCCGCCCCAGCGCGAGGCGGCGCCGGGAGAGCCCGGCCCGCGCAAGGGCTACAGCTGCCCGGAGTGCGCCCGTGTCTTTGCCAGCCCTCTGCGGCTGCAGAGCCACCGCGTGTCGCACTCGGACCTCAAGCCCTTCACGTGCGGCGCCTGCGGCAAAGCCTTCAAGCGCTCCAGCCACCTGTCGCGGCACCGCGCCACGCACCGCGCACGCGCGGGCCCGCCTCACACCTGCCCGCTGTGTCCGCGCCGCTTCCAGGACGCCGCCGAGCTGGCGCAGCACGTGCGCCTGCACTGAGGTCCCGACGCGGGGCCTCGCGAGCCACAGTGTCGCTCCCACACACGCTCCCTGCCTCTCTTGAGGTTACTGCCTTACCCCGGGCCTCAGTTTCTCCATCTGTCCAAGGGGAGAAACACCATTCCTTCCTTACCTTCCTGTCTGTCTAGCTGTGTGATGTAGACCAAGTCGTTGCCCCTCCCTGGGCCTGGGAGCCAGTCTCGGAGCTGGGTTCCGGGCCAGCTGTGCTGTGTGAGCCTCTGCAAGTGACGCGACCTCTCTGAGGCTCGGGCTTCCCCTCCGAGGCGGTGAACGGTTTTCGGCGCGGAAGATTTGACAAAAGAGCACGGCACGGTCTGGCTCATTTCTGTATCATCCCCTTCTCACCCACAGCCCTCACCCCTTACTCAATAAACATTCCGCACTCCACTTTAGGGCTTTTATTTGCGTGTGTGTGTGGAGGGGCTGGGGGTGGGCACCGGCGTCGGAGGGGGTGGCCCGGACCGTTAGCACCTGGGAACCTTACTCTCTGCGTGTGTTTCTGGCCGGATCCGTTTCCAGAAGGCCCAGGCGCCCCGCCCCCACCTTCCTCCCCTGGACCCTCTTCTCTGGGCCCCGGTCTTCTCTTCTGTTACCTGTGCTACCAGCTCCCGGGGGGCACCCAGAGGCGCCTGCCCCGCCACCACTTGCGACCACGGGGGTAGTCCGGGGCCGTTCCGGAGTCGCCCGGACCCGAGAGGCTGCTGCACCGGGTACGGGGGCCGGGAGGCGGGCGGGAGCAGGGAGCGGGCCGCGGAGAGGGGCGGGGCCGGGAGCGGGGACCTGTGCGCCGGGCGGGGCGGGGCCGCTGCGGGGGCTCGGGAGGGCACCGCCGCGAACTCGCCGCGAAAGGCTCTCGAAGGCCGGGCCGCGGACCAGGGGTGGAGCCCTAGAGAGCGCTAGGACCTAGAGAGAACTTGGGTGGGGGTAGGGGGAGCGGATGGGCGTGGACTGGAGAGAATCTGCGAGTCGCCGAGCTAGGAGAGGGGCTTAGGGGAGTCCCGGGAGGCTGTTGGATGGCGGCTCAGGGCCTGGGGGGCCTTAGAGCTTGGGCAAATACAGAAGGCGTAGAAAAGACTCCTGGGCGGAGTGATTGGGTGGGCTAACGCCCAGACCTGGGTCAGGAGCATAGAGAAGGAGAGAGAGACCTGGTGGGGAGGGGGGAGGATGGGTGGGAGTAGAGAAGCCTTGCGGGTGGCCAGAGTAGAGGGGCACCTAGTGACCGGAGGAGGGTACGACGAGGGAAGTTAGAGCGAGGACCTGCTTTTGCCTGTGTGTACAGTGGGTGATGGTACAGAGGACAGGAGCGACTTTCCTAGCACAGAGACCCTAGGAGGTTCACAGAAGGTCGTAGAGTCCAGGGCAGACGGACTGGAGAAGAGAGAGGGGGGGGTGGGGGAGGGAGTGCAGAAGTTCTGGGCAGGGTACACAGAAGGTAAAGAACGGAGTTGGAGGCCCGAGCTTCCCTCCTCTATGTTATCTCCTCCTCTCTCCCGTCCCCCAGGCCTCAGCCACCCCTCCGGATGCTGGTGTTGCCATCGCCCCCCTGCCCGCAGCCCCTGGCACTTCCGTCCGCAGAGGCCATGGAGGCTCCTCCATCCCGGACAGGCAGGTCCCCAGAGCCTGGACCTTCCTCCTCCACAGGACCTCCCCAGCCTTCCTCCCCTCCGAGGCCCAACCACTACCTGCTTATTGACACCCAGGGCATCCCGTACACCGTGCTGGTGGACCAGGAGTCTGAGAGAGAGCCCGGGGCAGATGGGGCTTCGGCTCAGAAAAAGTGCTACAGCTGCCCCGTGTGCTCCCGGGTCTTCGAGTACATGTCATACCTGCAGCGACACAGCATCACCCACTCAGAGGTGAAGCCCTTCGAGTGTGACACCTGTGGGAAGGCATTCAAGCGGGCCAGCCACCTGGCTCGGCACCACTCCATTCACCGGGCTGGTGGCGGCCGACCCCATGGCTGCCCACTCTGCCCTCGACGCTTCCGTGAGGCCGGTGAGCTGGCCCAGCACAGCCGGGTCCATTCGGGGGAGCGCCCGTTTCAGTGCCCACACTGTCCGCGCCGGTTTATGGAGCCGAACACCCTGCAGAAGCACACTCGGTGGAAGCATCCGTGAGCCAGGCTGCCGGGTACCCCAGTGCCATGGGGTTCTGGGGGGAGCCCGGACTCTTGTCACCCTCAGACACCTGGCCAGTGCCAAAGGCTGGGTCGCAGCCCTGGACACAGACACGGACACACTTCCTGCAAAGGTCAAGCCCTGCCTGAAGGAGGAGCCCCTGAGTAGCCTTCGGGCCCTTGCAGTTTCGGAGATAAAGATGGAAAGGAGGCCCTACTTTCACAGAGTGGAGCCCTCCAGCCTCAGGCTGAGCCCTGACAAGGTGTGGGGAGACACCGCTCTGTGTGGAAGTTCTCCAGCCTGAAAATCGTGGTTGGGAGCCATCAGGCATCTGCACCAGCTTCCTGACATCCCTGTGCTGATGCTGGGGGAAGGGGTCCCAGACCTGCCTCCCACCCCCCAGCCGGGACCCGCGACTGGACACCCAATAAACCCATTTCCCATTTTGAGCACTTGAGATTTGTTTTGGGGGGCAGCGGCTTGGCCTGAGGCTCAGCAAGTGCCTGGCCCACCTCTTTTTGGGCAGAACAACAAATCGGCCATCTCTACTCTCCAGAGAAGGAAAGAGCTTCCCACCGTCTGACCTCAGATAACACTAGCAGCGCCTCGGCTCATGAGCGTCGGCTGTGGCCAGGTGCCCGGCTGAGCGTTCTGCCAAGGTCATCCCAGGGCATCCCCACAGTGCTTGGCTTGCCTGCCTGGGGACGGGAAGGTTGGCCTTCTGCCATAGGATCAGCCCTAGCTTGGCCCCTTACAATGTGTGCCACCTAGGCAGAGTGTTGTTAAACTTTTTTTTCTTCAAACTAGGATCTCTTGTAAGAAACACGTTTTATATGGCAACCCAGTGAACCGATACACAAAATATATGTGCAACAAAAGTTTAACAGTACTTGTCTCTGCCACGTGCAGTTCATTTTTTTTTCCTTCTTGCTAATTTCGTTCTACTACATTGAATTCCTTGCCCATGAACCTGTAATTTGCAAAACATCAGGTACCTCCCCCTGGACATTTTGGCCCAGGCTGCAGTTTATCTGTGATGTGAAGCTGGTTGGAGAGGAGGATGGCCACAGCTTTCTAAATGGTGCAGACATTTAAATTCTCCTTCTGCAATGTTAAAGCCTGGCTCTCAAAGAGCTGGCAAAAATTCCAGTAGGGAAAAAAAAAGTTCCAGTAGCAACTGGTGACTGGGAGGAGAGGCTGGGAGCCGAATAAACATCTGCCTTCTTCATGAATTTTCTTTGCGCCTCTGTTTTGTGCCAGGCACTGTGCTGGGCCTCATTTCTTCTTCCGACCTCTTTTTGGGTGGAAGCACACATTAGCCATCTCCACTCCCCAGAGAGGGAAAGGGCCTCCCACTGTCTGACCTCAAATAACACTCACAGCGCCCCGATCTTGAGCCTGGACTATGGCCAGGCGCTGGGCCGAGCGTTTTGCCTGCACCATATCAGTACCTCCTCACAACAAACCTAAAAGGGACCATAATCTCCCCACTTTGCAGGTGAGTAAACTGAGAGGGGTTGGGGGGAGGAGCGGCAAAGATTGGGTGTGAATGCTCCAAAGCCAGCCCGCAGTCACCGGCACAGGGCTAGTGGTGGTGGTGGTCCTGGTCCACGCGCCTCACACTCCCCCCCCCGCCCCCCGCCCCTCAACCCCCGGGCCTGGGAACCGTGTGGTCGGGCTGCAATGGTGGTGCACAAAGGGTGGGAGATGGAGTGGCGGGTTGCGGGGATCCATATGGCCAGTTCCCAGGGTGTCGTTTAAAAGGATTCACCGGTGCTTCAACTTTCCTGGTCGTCTCCTTCCCTCTCCCGGGCCCGATTCAGTGCGTCGCCACCCACCCGGGGGACCCGGGAGCCTCCTGCTCTCCAGGAATTGGGAGTTTCTTGACGTTCCCTGCCCGGGCTTCATGGAGGGCGGGGTAGTGCGACAAGGGGCCGTCGCGCAAGTGCAGCTCGGGCCTTTGCCGCAAACGGCGGGCCTCACCTGGGACCGGAGACTCCAGCAGAAGCGCAACGACCCGCGGACCGGGTGATCGCCGGCGTCCCTGCTCACTTCTCCGACTCGCCTCCCCGCCCCTAGGTTCGCGGCCTCAGCCGCCCCGCCCGCCCGCCGCCGGTGGGCGCTTCCCTCCCCTCCCCGCGACACATTGCAGACGCTCCCCGGCGCCGGGCATGGGCGCCGCCGCCGTCGGTCCCCTGGCCGGATTCCGCGCGCGGGTGGGTGAGCGCGGGGCCCCGGCCCCTCCGACCCCGGGCACCTGCGGGCGGGGGGATGGTGGCCACAGCTGCACCCGCGGCCTAGCGCATCTCCTGCTGGGACACCCCCCTGGCAACATCGCTCCCCCTCCCACCCGGGGGACAAAGGGCGGGGGCGGGGGCGCATCCCCACGCGTGACCTTCCCCCGCACTGCGCACTCGCCCCGCCCCCTCCATCACCGGGGAGGGACCCTGCTCCCCCACACGAGTGCGGGGGAGGGGCGTGGGGAGGCGCTGCGCGTGGGCCGGACCCCCACCCTGTGCCTGGAAGTTGGGGCACGGTCTCCTCCCCCCGCACCTCTCGCCTCTTTTGGCCCCGAGGGGACCCATGATGAGGGTCTGCCCCATTCAGGCCAGGATGTGTCCGCTCAGTCGACCCCGCGGGGAGCCCGTTTCTCCTTTCCCTCAGTAGCTCGGTGTCTGGGTCCTCAGCCCCCTCATTCCCTGGGAGCCCTGGAGTTTGAAACCCGGTGTCCCCGCCCGGTCCTGAGGGTCTGGGTCCCCTCCTCCCTCAGACCCAGGAGTCCTGGCCTTCAGCACCGACCCCCCCTTCCCCAGCCCTAAGGAGTTGGGCCCCACTTCCCGCGGGATGTCCCTCCATCTGTGGCTGCCGTTTCTGTCCAGTGCCCCTGAGGCGCTTAGCTGCCCGGGTCCGCCGGAGGCCTGCCGTGCCATGAGTGACCGAAACAGCCGGAGGAGGCCACGTGAGGAAGCTGGGACCCTGCCCCGCCCCTGGTCCCACCGCTGCCCTCCCCATCCCTGCCCTTTCCTTCCCAGGGCTGCTTTGGTTGGGGGCTGGTCCGAGGCACCTGGGGACCTCCCTGGGGTGACCCCTGGCCTCTCCCCTCCAGTGAAGAAAGACGATGAGGCCTTCGAGATCTCCATCCCCTTCGATGAGACGCCCCACCTAGAGCCACAGATCTTTTACAGTCTGAGCCCCTCTCGGGGAAACTTCGAGGGTGAGCTGGGGGGCAGGCTCAGAGGGACCCCAGGCAGCTGGGGTGCAGGGCCCTTGAGGCCAGGGCTGTGACCAAGCCTCCCCGCTGTCCCTAGAGCCTCCGGAAGCTGTGTCCCCGACTGTGGCCCTGATGAACGGGGTCAGGGCCCAGCTGCACATGGCCCTGGAAAGGAACTCGTGGCTACAGAAGCGCATCGAGGACCTGGAGGAGGAGAGGGATTTTCTGCGTTGTCAGCTGGACAAGTTTATCTCATCTGCCCGCATGGATGCAGGTGAGGTGCCTGATGACCCAGTCTCTTGTCCCACTCCTGGGCCCCTCCTGGGCACACGGCACCCTCCTCACCTGCACTTTTACTTTTGGTGGCCCAGTGGGGACCTGACATCTTTATGCTTTCCTTACTTCATGGCGGTCTCCAGGACCCCATGCCCAGCTTCCTTCCTGCTGGATTCCTGCCTCTGCTGAGGGGCAAGACCCCGTGGCCATCCTGGGTCCTAGAGAGTCAGGGCTTTCTTTTTCCAGATCTTTAGCTCCTAATTTTTGGAGAGTCCAACTTCTGTTCCCATCCACATGATGTTCAGCCTCTGGCTGGCTCCCTCGCAGGACCCCGTATTCCCCTGTGATTCACTCTGGGCAAGGGTCTGTTTTTTTCTGACACCTGGGTTCCTGGGGATCCCTCTGGTCTGGAACTCTCTGTGGCCTGGTTGCTGAGACCTACCACGGTCTCTCCATGCTGATGGGAACCCATCCAGGGTGTTGGGCCTGGAGGCCTCTGGTGTTTCTTGGTGAGGACCTCAACACGGGATGTCCCCCTGGCACCTTGTGAGCCTCAGATGCTGTGTCCGGTGAAGGTGGCACCTGATTTTCCCAGGCCACTAGCCCCACAGCCTGGGATCTCTCTCAGGGTCTGAAACCCCCAACCCCACCAAGGCCTCGCTTGCTTCCCAGATTTCTAGAACCTAGTCTTCCGGAGGTCCCACAGAGACTCTCCTGAGGTGTCTTGTCCTGTCTTGATCCTCTCAGTCCTTCCCCCAGGCTTCTTGTCTGAAGTTGGGGTCAGAGGAGCAGAAACCCATGTCCCACCCATGATCTCTGCTCCCAAATCTGGCCATCTGTATGGTACTCAGCCATCTTGGCAGAGACTGCAACATCTATACGCACTATGTCTTTGGGGATCCCAGCCCTTGTTGAGGTCCCCCTCTCCTGTAGACTTGTGTTTGGCGTGACATCTGTCCCCACCTTGCAGACGGACCTCCTGCCTCCTTCTCTTCCTGGTTCTGGAAGTTCACGCGTGTGTGTGTCTTTCTTCCTGTGTCCAGAGGACCACTGCAGGGTGAAGCCTGGGCCCAGACGGGCGGAAGGAGACGGCCGGGGCGGGGCTGGGGGTGAGGCCTCAGACCCCGAGTCCGCGGCCTCCTCGCTCAGTGGAGCATCTGAAGAAGGCAGTGCCGTGGAGAGGAAGAGGCAGAAGCAGAAGGGAAGCGCTGGCCGGAGGCGCTTCGGGAAGCCCAAGGCCCGGGAGAGGCAGCGGGGTGAGCAAGGCGCAGGGGCCGCGGGCCTGCGGCGACCTCGAGGAGGCCCTCTGTCCTCCCCTGGCCTGGCTGTCCCAGCCCGCACGTGCGGTCCTGCTCCGTGGCCCCTCCTCACCAGCCTCGCCACCTGGCGTCTCCCTGCGCCCAGCCTCAGGCTCCTCATCAGTAGCCTGGGGAAGGCCTCTCCCCGGTGCTTGCTCTCCGCATGGCTCCCACCTGCGCGTTTTGTTCCGTGGTTCTTCCTGCATCGGGCTCCCCGCTGTCCGTGCCCCCTCTGCCTCCTGTGTCTCCTTCCGTCCTCTCACGTCTGTCTCTGCGCCCCGGCCCGCCCTGCAGTGAAGGATGCGGACGGTGTCCTCTGCCGCTACAAGAAGATCCTGGGCACCTTCCAGAAGCTGAAAAGCATGTCTCGGGCCTTCGAGCACCACCGAGTAGATCGCAACACGGTGGCGCTGACCACGCCCATCGCAGAGCTGCTCATCGTTGCCCCGGAGAAGCTGGCTGAGGTGGGCGAGTTCGACCCCTCTAAGGAGCGCCTGCTCGAGTATTCGCGCCGCTGCTTCCTGGCTCTGGACGAGGAGACCCTCAAGAAGGTGCAGGCCCTCAAGAAGAGCAAGCTGCTGCTTCCCATCACCTACCGCTTCAAGCGGTGATCCTGCCCCTCCTGGCCCTGGGGAGCGTGTGCATGAGTGGTGTGCTCCTCCGGAGGGCCTGGGGGTGGGCCGCGTGTTCCTGCGTGTGCCCCTCCTCCTCCTGCAGATCTCCACTCTTGCCCCGTGTCCCTTGTATATAGATCTGATCCCATCCTTACTTCTCACGTTCCTAGCATCCTCCCCTTCCTCTGCATCCCCTGGGGAGGAGGTCCACTTAGCCAGGCGCCCAAGAGCTACTGCCCAGGGGTTCGGTGTCTGCCCTTTCCTGGAGGCGGGCGCCCCTCCCCCGTGAGCCGCACGATCATGCCCTCACCGGGCCCTTCCTCCTGGAGGAAGGGGTGGGGGGACTGCGAGACTCTCCGCGGGGCCGGCCCTGTACATACCCCGTGTCAACCCTCAGCCCCGAGGAGAGGCTGGCCCGTTCTGCCAGGAGCTCCCTGCCCGCATCCCGGACTGCCCCGAGTCCAAGTGAGAAAGAATTATT
This sequence comes from Proteles cristata cristata, assembly GCA_017311185.1. NCBI lineage: Eukaryota > Metazoa > Chordata > Mammalia > Carnivora > Hyaenidae > Proteles > Proteles cristata. Next base: position 96,650 of record JAESUZ010004557.1, read on the forward strand.
CAGAGAATTTAAATTAAAGAGAGACAATAAAATTTGGAATAAACGAGGCCCGGTCTCTTCTTGGAGGGGGTGGCCGTTGCCGCGGAGACCGTGACGGGGCTGCGGGGAGCTCCGAGGAGCGGGCGGTCAGGCAGGAAGCCGGCGGTTGGGGAGACAGGGTGTAATTAGCACCCCCGGAGGCAGGGCCGGGGGGAGCCGAAGCAGCTGTGCCCCCGAGAACTCGGAGGGGCAGAGCTCGGGAAGGGAGGCGTCAACACCACCCGCGGGGCTATCGCGACTAGAGGCGCGGGGGCTGGAGACGGGGACTCAATGACCGCCAGCGGGAGCGACCGCGGAAGGGAGAAACTGCACGTCTGGGCGGGGGCTCCGGCACCCGCCCGCCAGGAGGCGGTAGTGCTACAGTACTGCCTTCCGGAAGCGCCCGCTACGATGCCTGCTGCGCCTGCGCTATGGGAGGGGGCGGGCGCGCTGACGCGGTTGCCACGGCAACCAGGAGCGGGTGGCCTTGCTTAACGGTCTGGAATTCGGTACCCTTCCCGGAGGAAGGGAAAGCCTCGCGCACGCGTGCTGGGGGCTCTGGAACCCGCTCGCCTCCCGGATCAGTGAGAAACCTCAACTCAGACCGACCTCTACGCAGGCGCAGAAGCCCATCTCGCGTCCCTCCGCTTCCACTGTGCGCAGGCGCACAAAGCCGCGCTGGCAACCTCCGCAGCGGCCGCGCGCACCCTTCACCTCGCCGGCAGCTTTTGTCTCGCGCAACCTTCTGAGGCCCTCCGCGAGATCAGCCCTTCTTTTCCTCCACTCTCCCCAACAGGAGAGCCAGGTGCAGAGAGCCGGGACCCCGCCCTCTTTCTGTATCCCTTCTCCTGACCACCCTCCCCTCTGTCCTCCCTCCCTTTTCGCTTCCCGAAGCCGGAAGGAGCCGAAGCGCTGCCGGAAAAAACCGAAGCTGTCTCCCGTGAGTGAGGCCTTCCCGAAGTGGTGGCGGAAGGAGCCGAAGTTCCCCGGAAGGGGAGGAGTGAGTGAGTGCAGTGTCCGGAAAGAGCCGAAGCTTGGCATCCGATTTAATCCTCTGGCTGAGTCCGAGAGTGGGTGTTGGAGGTCTACAGAAAGTGCAGAAGTCCGGCACGGTTACGACTGGCGGAAGTAGCTCGATAGGGTCAGCGGAGAAGAGTGGGGAAAATCTTCGGGAGCAGCCAAAGACTGGGACGGTTTGAATTGTCGGAAGAAGCCGAACCCTTGGCGGTGGGGGGAGGGGGCTGGGCGCCGAGGAACGCGCTAACCTACGGAAACACCCGAACGTGGAGGAGCTAGTTTCCGAAAAGTTACGATAGCCTGGGAAGCCAGCGAAATCCTCGCTTCGGGTGTTTTCGGAAGAAGCCGAAGCTGCTGCTCCAGAATTCTCCTACGGCCCGGAAATAGCCGACGCTATTTGGGAGCCAGGCTCGGCCGGGGGGGAGGGACACCTCGTGGGCTGGCGGGCGGGGCGAGGGGCGGAGGCGGGGCGGGGCGGGCGGCCCGGGCTTGATTAGGTAGGAGGCGGCGGAGTGCCGGCGGCGGCCGGAAGTAGCCGAAGCGAGCGGCGGAAGTAGCCGAAGCGGCCGGAGCGGGCGGGCGGCAAGGCGAGGCCAGAGCTGCACAGGGCCCTTACGCGGCCGCCTCAGCATGTCGGACTTCGACGAGTTCGAGCGGCAGCTCAACGAGAATAAGCAAGGTGAGGGCGCTGGGGTCGCGGGGCGGCGGGCGGGGCGGCTCCAGGCCTCTCTCCGTGTCCCCCGCCATTTTCCCCCCTCTCTTCCCCCTCCTTTCAGGGCCGCGCTGCGCATTCCCCCCCCCCACTCCGTGGCGCGCGCCTTGTTCACGTGACCACTCGGCGTGCCGCTGCGCGCGGGAGGGGAGGAGAGGAGGGGGCGGCGGGCGCGGGTCTTGGACGCATGCGCGGCTCGCTCCGGTCTGCACCCCACGTGGTCCGCGGCGGAGGCGGTGCGGGCTAGCTGGGTGTTCCCTCGCGGACTCCCCATCTTCTTTCCCGTTCTTTTCTTTCTTTCTTTCTTTTTTTTTTTTAAACTGAAAGGCGGTAACTGGTAATAGATCCCGCAAAGCCGCCTTTCTTCCCGCTGCCCCGGCACTTCCGCTTCCGGCCGGGCCAGCGGCCCGGGTCTCCACGCCCCCTTTGTTCCAAAATGGCGGTTGCGAACCCCCTCACGTGGGCCCCGGACGGTCTCCCGCGCTGGTCGGGTATCGGCTGGCGTGACGCGGTGTGGCTCGTGAGAGGACGCGCGTGCGTCCTCCCGACACCCTGGCAGTCCTGACGGTCGCGATGCGTTTGCGCCTTGTCCCCTCCCTGCTAGAGAGCGGTCCCCACGTCCTATCCAGCCCCAGTCTCCGGGCACAGATTCCCCCTCCTAAATCTGGTCGCCGTGGAGATGAGGGCGGGAGGACGTTCCCCCCGGTGATACCGAGTTAACAAGTCGTGAGGTCGTGCTGGTTCGGAGCAGCACGGGGGTTGCAAGAATGTCAGGACGGCGACAGTCGTTAAGCATTGCAAGAATTCGCCCTGTCTTTAGCTCGATTTGAGCCTGAAGCTGCCCGTGTTGGGAGGGCTGAACGGGGGGCGCCGCGAACCCTGTCCGAGGTCGGTCGGGGGTGGCTGGCTTAGGAGACAGCGCCTGGGGAGAGCGCACGTGGCGTGTCTGTACGTGATGTGGGCTTTGAAGTTGGGCGTTCCTGGGGTCAGACACCTGCTGTGTTGCCCAGCATCTGTGTTGCCTCCGTATTTGTGTGTTAGTCTTGTCCGTTCGTACGTTAACTCCTTGTTGCGTCGCCGCGGTTTTGGAATTAACGAGGTTGATAGTAACAATTCTTGATAGTTAAGCTCTGGGCACTTGTCAGGTGCCAGGCAGTTTGCTAAGCAGATTCTTGTAATCGCCGTCTGAGGCTGATGATTTCTTTCCTTTTGCAGAGGAGAAAAGTGGTTCACAAAATTTAAGCGCTTTCCCAGGTTTTAGCTGTTGGGAGGCAGAGCTGAGGTTAAATGGGGGTAAGCATGCACGAATGTGTGGCGTGTGGCTTGGCATGTGTTAAGTGCCCGTTAAGTGATCCCTCTTTTGTTGTGAGATTATTCTTAGTGTAATCTCTTACTTGAGGAGATGTATGTCTTTACTCTCTCCGCTGCTACTGTCAGGGAAAGGTGTTTTCCAGATGTTTCTGCCAAGTCCTCACACCTGGGGTAGATGTAACCCGTGTTTAGGAAGGTTGGGTTGTTTTTACCAGGTTCTAGACACATTGGTGAGGCGAAGGCTGAAACCGATCCCAAGTCTGGCTGGCTGCAGGGCCAAGCTGTGGTTGGCTGGGGTGCCAGGTGGAGCTGGTGGAGTTGTGTGAGGCGCTGGCACATGTGCTGCCCGGGTTCTCTGCAGGTGTCCCTACTGGCACTAGGAGGCCAGGCCCGCAGCCCTGGTATGTCCCCTGGGCTCCCACAGAGTGTCCACAGCATTTTGAGCATTGAAGCCCCTTTTCTCATGTTGGAGGCCAGAAGTGCTGGCCATGTGTTGCCCTGCCTGGGGGTCTTTGTCTCTGGGCCAGCGTCTGCGCTTCCGCCCCTGCCAGTGTGCGGCACCTTGTCTCCAGAGAATGAAGTTCCTTGTCTGCTCCCAGCCATTCAGCAGGCATCACCGCTTCCTGTCGGTCCGTCTGCCTGCTTGTCTGTGTCAGAGCCTCAGCTGCATGAAAAGCGCTTGGGGCTCCTAGCTTGCTCGTCTTACAAGCGTGAAGCCAGCGGTCCAAACCCGCAGCCCCTCCCTGCGCCGGTGTGGGGCCTCGGCGTTTGCCTCCTGCTTTATGGTGCTTCCAGGCTTTGTTTCTTCTACTTCAGTTTTCAAGGAGGCGAAGAACCTGCCCTTAGGAGTTCCGGGAAAGCCCTAGGGAGTTCTGCTCGCCTGCTCAGTGTCAGGGCTTGTGCCAGGGCGTTTAACTGTACTTGCTGACGGTTCACCCTTTTCTTGCTTTCTGGCCACGGGCAAGGTACGTGAGCTCCCTGTGTCCCGTTTTTCCCATTACTGGTCCAGTGGCAGTGTTTTCTGAAGGCACTCATAAGGATTGAGAGCAAGTGGGACTGGTCATAGAGCCTGTTCTTAGGTTTTTGCTGCTGTGTTTTTTATCCTTCTAAGGTGCTTAGAAAGGAGCACCTTTCCTGAGTGGTTCAGGAGTCGAGACTTGTTCAAACAAGGTTCATGTCTGAGGAGGTGTATAGCGTAAGATAGTACAGATGAGGCCAAAGTCCACTTTGACGCCCGTCCTTGTTGTCTCTTCCTTCTCTTCCTGCACCTGGGTAGCCGGGGAGTCCGGGTGTCTTTGAACTAAGGACAAGGAAGTGCACTGTGACAGGGCCTGCCCTCCTTCCCAGGGCGAGAGGTCTGTTGAGCAGAGGTTTCTGGTTTTATGGGCAAGGCTGTGCTCTGTTCTAGGCGTCACCTGCAAGGCTAAGTCGCCTGGGGGCTGGATCCTCTTGTGCCGGCTCTGAGGGGCTCTGAGGGACGGTGGCAGGTAGGGGTGATTTGGGATGCCAGCCTGTGAGGGGCAGTGGGCAGGTGCAGGCACCTCCTCTGTAACCCAGGTTTAGGAAGGTGCACCTGCCTAGAGGAGGGCATCTTGTATTCTTCACTGGTTGGGAAGAGACCGCTGGGGGTCCTGGCTCTCTGGGACTGTCGCGTCTGTCTGGGGCCTGATGGTGGGGCTGTGGGTGCCAGCCGGTGAGGAGGTCTTTCCTGAGGGGTCGCCAGCTTCCTTCATTCAGGAAAACATGATTGGGTCTCTTGATTCCCCAGCCTCTAGCCCTGCCCCTCTCAGGGACGACCCTGGGGTCAGGCCCCTCAGCCCTCGAGGGGGACCAGGAGCCAGCCTCCTCTGTCTTCTCTGGCTCCCCAGCTCCTCCTGAGCATCCTCAGGTATCTTACACCCCGGGGGCATTTCCAGGCCCTGTCCCCTCAGGTAACCAGCTCCCGTCCCCGTGGTCCCCCAAGGTCCCTGGACTCGCTTGTGGACCTAGGAAGCCTGTTATCTCCCCTTCTCCATTGCATCCCTTCCCCTTGGGGGTGGCCTCCCTGGGGCTTGGGGCATAGCCACCAGTGAGCGGGTGGGCTGGGCCCTGTCCTCCCTCAGCTCAGTCTCCTCCCCTCCCCTGGCTCAGAGCGAGACAAGGAGAACCGGCACCGGAAGCGTAGCCACAGCCGCTCTCGAAGCCGGGACCGCAAGCGCCGGAGCCGGAGCCGGGACCGGCGCAACCGGGACCAGCGGAGCGCCTCCCGGGACAGGCGGCGGCGAAGGTACTAGGGCTCGGGGACCCCTGGCTGGGCCCAGGTGGGGGTGGGCCAGCCTGGGCGTGGGGTGTCCCTGCACTTTCACCTGGTGTGCCTGGGCCTCTGTGGTTCCTCTCTGTGTGTCTGGGGGAAGGGTCTGGGGTTCTTCTGTCTTGAGTTCAGTTGTTTCTAGAGTTTTCTTTAGTTTCTGAGAGGGTAGTGGGGGCAGTAGGTTCTTGGAGTGAGTCTGGAATCAGGGCATCGACTGTCTGCTTTGTGAGGGCTGCCGCAGCCCTGTCTCCTAGGGTGCGTTCCTTTGTCCCCGCCGTCTCCCTGTGGTTCTCCTGGGATGGTCTTCTGAGGCCTGTGCTCTGCCTCTTGGGAACAGGGAGCTCTGAAGGGGGGACAGCGTCTCCGCTCCCCCGGCTGCTTTCTGCTCTTCTAATGCCTCTTCCCTTCCCAGGCAGGCTCCCCTCTCTGTTCTCTGTCCCCTTAGGTGAGAAAGGGCTGACAGGTGTAAGTTCTCTCTCCTTCCATCTTAGTTTCTCCAAGTAGAAAGTAGTCTGTGTGGCTCTTTCTCCTGCAGTTCCTCTTTCCTGGGGTGGGGGGCTTGTGGGGAATGGCAGGGCCGAGGGGGCCTGCTCGTTGCCTGTTCACCTCGGCCCTGCTCCGAGCCCTCGGGGAGATGTGGCATGTGGGGAAGACAAGGGTCCCCAGTCACCCCTCTCCATACCTTTCCCTCCCACCCCCCAGCAAACCTTTGACGAGAGGCGCTAAAGAGGAGCACGGTGGATTGATGTGAGCTTCTCTTCCTGCCCCTTCCACCCCGACGCCCCTCCCCTTTGCCCTCTCTCCCCCTGCACTCTGCCCTGTCCTGTCCAGCCCTGGCCCAAGCACTGCCTTGAGACCAGCACCTCCCCCAGGCCTGGGCATGACCCTGACCCAGATCCTCTCCCTCCTGGAGAGAGTTGCACTGCTCCTGGGGGGCCCGGGGGGTGGAGGGGACCTGGAGCCTGGAGGGCTCTCAGGCCCGCCTTTGGTCAGACTGAGGTGGTCCTGCCCCGCTCTCCCCTCCCGCCCTCCCAGTCGCTCCCCCCGCCACGAGAAGAAGAAGAAGGTCCGTAAATACTGGGATGTACCGCCACCTGGCTTCGAGCACATCACCCCCATGCAGTACAAGGCCATGCAAGGTGGGCGGGGCCGCTGCCTCCTTATTTAACCTGCTGGGTGGCTGAGGGCCTGGGGGGAGGGGGGAGGTTTGTGTTCTGCGCTCTCTGGCTCCTGCTTTTCTGAAGCCTCCCCTGGAGGAGGTGCTGGGAGCCTGGATGAGTCCTCGGTGGGAGTGGTCCATGTGGGTCCCTGGATGGCGGGGGGGGGGAGGGGGGGTGTAGGGGGTCACCCTGTTGCCGTCTAATCCTCTTCTGCCCCTCTCGAAGCTGCGGGTCAGATTCCAGCCACCGCTCTTCTCCCCACCATGACCCCTGATGGCCTGGCTGTGACCCCGACGCCGGTGCCCGTGGTCGGGAGCCAGATGACCAGACAGGCCCGCCGCCTCTACGTGGGCAACATCCCTTTTGGCATCACTGAGGTACTGCCCGCCCCCTGCCTTTTCCCTGCCCCTACCCTCTCCCCAATTCCCCTCCCAGTACCTCCCCTCCCCCTTCCCTCCCCCAACCTGCACGGGTCAGACTCTGCTCCTGCAAGGCCCCCCGGCCCCCTCCCAGACGGACCGATGGAGTTGAGCCAGCCAGGGGCCGGGCTGGGGGTGGCCCTCTCCCTCTCTCCCTCTTCCCCTCTCCCGTCTCCCCTCTCCCAACCTCCTCCAGCAACCCAGGGATCAAGCACACACATAACGAACCTACGAAAATCCACGAGTCCGTTTCGAGAGAGACAGAGAGGGAGACTGGCACGTGCGCGCGCATTCACAAACACACACACACACACACACACACACACACACACACACACACAGACGCACGCTCCCCTCAGTTTTCTCTGACACGCCTCTGGTTCTCTGCCGCCTGTTCCCATCCTCTCCCCATGTCCCTCCCATGGTCGCTGCTCTTTTGTTTTTGATGGCCCTGACCTCCCCGACCTTCCCTGCCACTCCTCACCCCTCCCCCTCTCCCCGACCCCTTCCCGTGGCACCCCCGAGAATCCCGAGATCAAAGAGTTGTTTCCATTTCTCTTTAAAGTGAAATATTGTGGGGCTGAGATCCCTCGTAGCAACAAAAAGTTTGCTACCGTCGTCGAAGGCAAGTAAGGTCCATTCTGACTTTCTCAACCTGCACTTTGCTACGTTTGATAAAGCAGCCCCCGGACTCCAGGGCCAGATCCCGCCACATCACTCTTTTCTCCTCCCCTCCCGCCCGCCCTCCCACCCCCTGCCCTCTTCCCCTCCGCCCTCCCTGACCCTGTCCCTGTCCCGTCGCTCCTCTTTCTCTCGGATTTGGTTCTCTCTGTCTCTGCTGGCTTTTTTTTCCCCCCTTGCTTTCTTAACGTTTTTTTCTTACTGTCTTCGGATGCTTTTTTCCTTACGTGTCATCTTCTCTTTTCTCTACTTCCTGCTTTTTACTCTCTTCTCATTGTCGCTGTCTCCCTGCACTTTTCGTGAACAACGTGTCTCCTCTGGTTGGGGCCCCTGCGGCCCTCCCCACACCCCTGGCCCCTGGCTGTCTCTTGCTTCTGCCTCTTTTTCTCCCTGTTTTCTCTCATTTTTCTATTGCTTTTGTTCCTACTATTGATCTCTCTGCCCCCACCCCCATTCCACTGTTCCCTCCCTTCTTCCATCCTTCCCCTCCTCCCTTCCCCTCACCCCCAAACCCGTCTGTGTCTCCCTCTCTCACCCTCCCCTCCTCTCTCCACCTCCCTTTCCCCGCCCCCCCCTGTCTCCTATTCCCTCTGCAGGAGGCCATGATGGATTTCTTCAACGCCCAGATGCGCCTTGGGGGGCTGACCCAGGCCCCTGGCAACCCCGTCTTGGCTGTGCAGATTAACCAGGACAAGAACTTTGCCTTCTTGGAGGTGAGCTGGGTCCATGGTGGGCTCAGGAAGGTGTCCTCCCATTCCGGTGGCTCTGTAGCAGCCCTTGTTTGTCCTGGGCCTTACGCAGGCTGCTGTCTGCTGGACTCCCTGACCCTCACCACCCCTTTGTCTTTCAGTTCCGCTCCGTGGACGAGACCACCCAGGCCATGGCCTTCGATGGCATCATCTTCCAGGGCCAGTCGCTGAAGATCCGCAGGCCTCATGACTACCAGCCCCTGCCTGGCATGTCAGAGAACCCCTCTGTCTATGTGCCTGGTGAGTGGGGGACTCGTCCTGTGCTTCCCTCCCCAGCCCAGCCGGAGCCGCGTGGGAAGTGGTGTGAGTGCTTCCCATCTGCTTCCCCAAACCTTTGGAGCTCAGTGTCGTCCCCGTTGGAGAATGACAGAACTGGGGCTGGGGGAGGTGAGAGGGGCTTGCAGCCTGGCTGTCGTTCCTGTTCTGGGAGCTTGGTGGCCAGGAGCACAAGCGGGTCATTGGTTTGTGGTTGAGCTCCCAGTGTGAGATCGGCATCTGGGTATTTCCTCCTGTTTTGGTCCAGTTCCTCTTCAGTCTTGTGCTTTGGGCTGTGCCCCATGGCTGCTTCGGTCCTGTCCTGGGTCGGTGGAGGGCATGGCAGGCCTGGGGCCAGTGAACCTACTCTGCAGAGGGTCAGAATGAGTATTTCTGGTTTCGTGAGCCATCCCGTTTTGGTCACGATCATTGCGTTGTGACGGTGTAGCCTGCTCGCAGCCTCCTGTGAAGTCGGGTTGACGGGGCTGGCTGTGTGCCACGTGCTCTGTCAGTTACATGTGGAGACGTTTTGGTTTCTTAAAATACCCACGTGTCAAGCAGTAGCAGGAAGTGCAGAAACAGAAGGCCTGACTTGACATGCAGCTGCTTGTGGAGCCCTGCGGTGGGACAGGTGTGGAGAAGACGAGGCCTCCCCGGGGCGCTGTTGGGGCGCCTGGGAGTGTTGCGGGGTTGGGGCAGCCAGCTGTGTGCTCCCAGGCCCCTGGAGCTCTCCCAGGAAAGGTGCGTGAGCCCTGGTCCTCTGGGTTGGGGGGTGAGAAGGCAGCTGCCTGAGGGTTTGCATTGAAGGACACCTTTCAGAAGTTGAGTCTGCTCTTCGCAGAGTCAGGGACATGGAGTTCCAGAGAGGGTGGAAGGTGCCTCAGGACCGGAGGCTGGTTCCCCAGCTTGTCTCCAGTGTTCTCCACGGTAGTAATTTGGTAAACTCAGTGGATCTTTTTAATTCTTTCAAGAACGGAAGCATGACACGTGCTGTGAAGGCACAGCGTGATGACTTGCTGTTTGTGCATGCACCCGTGGGACTGCTTCCCAGCTGCAGAATTCCCAGGGGAAGCTGCGGAATGGTGTTTTTTGTTAAGTAAATTCAGGCTGTTTTATTTTTAATTAGGTGAGTAGCCGACACACTTGCTGATGCTTACTGTGTCAGGCTCTGTCCCAAGTGGGCTCTGGATCACGTTAATTTTTGTGACTGACTTGTAGTAACACGTGGTCAGCAAGTGATAACTTGGAGGCCCGACATGGTCTTCTGCTTGTTTCTTTTTTTAAAGTAGGCTCCACACTCAAGGTGGGGCTCAGACTTGTGCACCTGAAATCAAGAGGTGCATGCTCTACCAACTGAGCTAGCCATGTGCCCCCAGCCTGGTGTTTAAATGAAGATTCGTTGGCACGTAGCCCAGCCCATTCATCGCTTATTTGTGTTTGTGTTGGGGTGGCCGAGTTGGGTGACAGATCCCGTGTCAAGACTGTAACAGGCAAAGTATTTGCTGCTTGGTTTTTTAGTGAAAGGTTTGCCGACTGCCATTGTGGGTACTGTCAGCCGCCGTCTAGAGAAGGCCAGCAAGGCGTGGCACGGCTCGTGGTCATCTCCCAGGTGATCTGGTTGTGTCCACAGTTGGCACCTGCCGTCTTCCTGCACTGCCTTCTGCATGTCCCCTTTGCCCTGTGGGAGTGGACACCCCCCATCCAGGGACAGTGGCTCTGGGTGGTCTTCCCCTTGCTGGAGGGGCCTGTAGCTGTGAGGTCACTCGTCAATCTAAGCACTTGAGGTTTGCCTGCCCAGAAGGGCCTGGGCAGGCAGTGGGACATGACAGGAAGTCAGACTCTGTCTGCAGGTTAAGCATCCTCTGGTTGAGTTTCTTCATAACGAAGCTCCTGTTTTGGTCTTTGCTTTTCAAAAACAAAAGTCGTTTTTATTATTTGAGGAGGCTAAAGAGGAGAGCTTTTGATAAAAAACTCAGGTATTTTTGGTTGGAAGAGAAACATTCCAGGAACCTGAAAGAGGACTTCTTGTTTTGATGTAATCCTATTGATCTGCATGTAAACCTGCATCACCTGGAGTCGTGGAACGTTAGCTCCGTTTCCACCAAAGTCAGGCCCAGCCGTTCAGTGCTGATGTGGGGTTCTGACTGTCCTTTAAAGATGGGGGTGGTGGTGCTTGGAGAGCCAGAGCTGTCTTTGGAGGCAGGAAAGCATAGTACCCTTTGAGTTTGTGAATTCAGCTTGGCCCTCTGCACCTGCCCACTGCCAGGCTCCATGCTAGATGCTCTCCTGCTGGTGGGGCTTCCCCCCTGCTGAGGAGGAAGCGCTCAAGAAAGGATTGCTTGATCGTTGGAGGTCCAGCATGGCCTTCGGAGAGGAGGTGAGGCTTCAGGATTGAGGAGGAGAGGGGAGTGCTGTGACGGCGGCCCCTCTGAGGGAAGCGGACGTGTGATTAGGGAGGAGCCTGCCCTCTGTTCGGAGGGGATATTGCCAGGGGCTTGATTTTGGGCACTGGGACTGACCTGGGCTCCCAGTTGCATCATCCTCGTGCGAGTCCTTTTTCCCTGCTTCAGAACCATTGTCCACACGGGGTCCGCGGTCACTGGGACCCTGGCCTCTCCCTGGTCCCAGAGTGGCCTGGCCTCAGGCCCCGTTTTAGGTACATGCTGTGTGAGTCATTCTCTTCTGTTGTAAGTGTGCATGTTTTCTGTGTTTCACAGATGAGAACGCCGAGGCTCAGGCGAGACTCGCTTGGGGTTGCACCCTAGGTTTGAGCCTGTGGTGGCTGATGCCCTCAGCCCCGTGTGCTTCCCTGGGGTGCCTGGCACAGCCCACACCTGATGGCTGGGGCTGCCCTGGCTCTGCCACTGCTCTGCTGAGGGGACGAGACCCCTGCTCTGTGGTCGTCCGCCATCAGTCAGAGCGGTGGTGCCTGTGCAAAGCCCTTAGCTCGCCGAGAGCTGCCTGTGGGTTCATGATCGATGAGGGGGCCCTGGCAGCCCTTCTTTCTGCCTGGGTGACTGCAGGGTACTCGTTCTTTCCTGCGTCTTAGTTTTTCCTGCCTTCTGGTGATAGGGCTTTGAGAGCATCGAGGCAGTGGATTTCACAGGTTTGACGTGTACTGCCTGGCCTGTGGCCTCTGCTCATCCTCTCTCGGATACCCTGATGGTGCTTGGCTCTGGTGGTCAGAGTGGCTGGGGTGGGGGGAGGGGGCACACCCTGCCTTGGGTCTGGTGACTCAGGGTCTGAGGCTCCCCTGTCCTCCATCTTCCCTGTCCCTCCCCAGGTCAGGAGGAAGTAGGGAGCAGCCGCTTGGTACAGACTACAGAGGAGGGCCAGGCCACACAGCTGTTGCAAGAGGGGTCTGAACTTGGAAAGTCAGGAACCAGTCAGGCAGGGTGGGTGGTGTTTCCCTTCTCTTGAGCTCGGACACCCAGCTGCGGCTCTGGGGAGCTCACACCTGATGAGAGCCTCCAGGAATTGTTAGGACCACGGGCTGAGCCACCTGGCAAGCCTCTGAATCCAAAGTTCAGGAGAGATGGCAGGATTGGGGGAGATGCACAGTGGTCACTGAATGCATTCTGCTGATGTGACCGCACTGTGACAGCCCCGCTGGGGCCTGGAGTCCGGATCCTGAGTGAAGTGGGCACGTCCCTGCCTTCGTGGACCCTGATCAGCAGGCCTCTGAGGCACTCCCTGGCCTGCTGTGTGTGACGATGCCGGGCTGTGGTAGTTGTGAAGTGCACAGGACCACAGAGAAAAGGACGGAGGGTCAGCCAGAGACCTGATCTAGATATCGGGTGGGAGGGAAGGGTGTGGAGTTGTGGCCTGAAAGATGAGGAGGGGGTGGGGGTGGTGTGTGCCAGTGGAGTGAGTGCAGACACAGTCTAGCACGGTTGGCAGGCTGGGGACATGAGCTTGTGTTTTCGGGGCCCCCACCGGGGCCTTCTGCTGCAGTGCCACCGCGCGCCCTGAGGAGAGCTGGTAGTGGGGGACTTGGAGGTGGGGTAGAATTGGGAGACCCGGGTTCTCTGTCAGCCGTGGCCTGGCCACCGTCTGGGGTGAGCGTGTAGATGGCGGGGTGTGCCTGTCCCTGTGTGCTGCGTGAGGCTCTTGTGCTGGGAACCGAAACCTAATCATCCCTCCCCCAGGAGTTGTGTCCACCGTGGTTCCAGACTCTGCCCACAAGCTGTTCATCGGGGGCCTGCCCAATTACCTGAACGATGACCAGGTAGGCCCCTCGCCGCCTCCTGGCTGTTCCCCTCCCAGCCCTTACACAAACTAGCCCTGACAGTTGCGGCCCCGTCTCAGGTAAAAGAGCTGCTGACGTCGTTTGGGCCTCTCAAGGCCTTCAACCTGGTCAAGGACAGTGCCACGGGGCTCTCCAAGGGCTATGCCTTCTGTGAGTACGTGGACATCAACGTTACAGACCAGGTGAGCCCCGGGTCCCTGGCGCTGCTGCGTGCTCCCTTGGCCTTCACTTTGCTCTGTCCACACTGGTCTCCCCTCCATGGGATGGGTGGGGGAGGCGGTCTGCAGCGGGACCCTGCATAGGGGACTTGGCCCCTTTCCCTCATTTCTGGCTCTTTCCAAGCTCTGACCCATTTCCCTTCCCCTCTCCCCCACCAATGCCCGGCTCTGGGGTATTGGGGCTTGTGGGGAGGTGTCCAGCTCCTGGCCCCTGACCCGCACCTCTTCGCCGCACCCCCCACCCCTCGTCCTCCAAACACAGGCCATCGCAGGGCTGAACGGGATGCAGCTGGGGGATAAGAAACTGCTCGTCCAGAGGGCAAGTGTGGGAGCCAAGAATGCCACGCTGGTGAGCCCCCCGGCACGTCATCTTCCATTGGCTAGAGGGACACCTGAAGGGGAGGGTTGGGAGGGGCCGGGAGGAGGTCCTTTTAGTCTGTGGCCCTGGCTTTCCTGGTGCTGCTGCGTGGGCACCTGGACCTTCAGGGGCAGGGTGTGGTTTTCCCTGGGTAGGCCTCTGGGGGCTGGTGTGGCCTTGGCTGTGACTGCTCTGCCCTTTGCCCCACAGAGCACCATCAACCAGACCCCTGTGACCCTGCAAGTGCCAGGCCTGATGAGCTCCCAGGTGCAGATGGGCGGCCACCCGACCGAGGTCCTGTGCCTCATGAACATGGTGCTGCCCGAGGAGTTGCTGGACGATGAGGAGTACGAGGAGATCGTGGAGGACGTGCGGGATGAGTGCAGCAAGTACGGGCTCGTCAAGTCCATCGAGATCCCCCGGCCTGTGGACGGCGTCGAGGTGCCCGGCTGCGGAAAGGTGTGTGGGGGTGTGCACGCGCCCTTCCCTCTCCTCTTCCCACGTGGTGTGGGGCCCTGCAACGACTTCACAGCTTTGTCCTGTCTTGTGACCTTGTGCAAGCGGTTTGGCCTCGTCTGTGCGGTGCAGAGGAAAGTGCTGTACGTTAGCGTCAACAGCAGCAAGCACACTCGTGTCTCCCCGGTGCCAGGTTCTCGCTGAGCTCACCTGTGCGACCCTGGACTCCCGCCACAGCCTTCTGGGCCCTTCCTCAGAGGACACAGGCCACAGGGTCACATTTCCCAGCCCACGGAGGCATGTTCCTTCTGGCACTGTGCCAGGAGTCAGCGCCTCACACTCTCCTTGGGAGGCAGGAAGAGGGGGTGACTTAGGTTCATCCAGCCACTCACCTAGTGATTCAGGCTTTAGCTGGCCAAGTCCTGGGCCAGCCTTGCCAGGCCACACACGTGCCACCTTAGGTGGTAGGTGGGAAGGGAGGACAAATGCTCTGGGTGCAGTGTTTAGACTGGAGGTCAAGCGGTGGCATTAAGCAGGCCCAAGTGACACCGGGTTATCCCAGCAGGCAGGTGGGGGTCCTGGCTAGGGAGCCCAGTGAGTGCAGACATCCTGGTATGTTTGGGTACAGGGACCAAGCCGGCGTAGCCTGAGCAGAGTAAAGCAAAGAGCAGTGGGAGATAAGGGGCTGGGGGTTGGGGCCCAGGGCGGCCGACTTGTAGGTCTGCATTGGCCCTAGAGGAATGTTCAGTGTCCTTGCAGTGAGCAGGAAGCCTTTGGAAGGTCCCGACTGTGGTCTCTTGCCTGGCACATGGAAACGGTTCCTTAGAATAAGGCAGGGGTGGCCAGGGGTCACAGGCAGGCAACACCTCTACCCTGCAGGGCTGGAGTCTGCAGACTGGGAAGTGGGAGGGGGTAGAGGGCATTGTGGTAAGATCTATGCAGCTTTGGGAACTAACAGCTTGTGATCAGCTTGGTGAGAGTTGGTGATCAGGAGGGTGGAGAGAGAAGTCCATGGATTTGAGAAACCCATTACCTGCAAACACCCAGATCATGGTGGTTGGTTTGGGTTACGCTGGAGGGGGAAGAGGAGTCCAGTAAAATGCTCAGACTTCTGGCTTTGGTGATTGTGTGGAACTGGAAGGTGAGAAAGAAGCAAGGGAGTTGAGCAGGTTTGGGCAGGGGGGGGCGGGGGAGGGTTCCGTGTCGATGGGCAGGTTGACTGCTCAGCAGAGAGTGAGCAGGACAGAGCTGCGTCCCAGGCGTGCGGTCTCGTAGAAGCGTGGGTGTCATCAGCACACTGGCCCTGTTCTGCGTCAGCCGCACGAGCTTGCCCAGGGAGCAGTGGAAGGAGCGTTGGAGGCCAAGGTCCAGGGCTTGGTGGGGGGCAGACGGGCAGCAAGTCCTCTTGCGTTTTCCTGCCCAGTCCTCCCTGTGTGTGGCGGAGACATCTGCTCCCCCCGTGTCCGTTGCACTCATGCGATGACAGGCGCTGGAGTGGGGCTGGCTCTGGAGGAGCAGAGTAAATACTTGTGGGAAGGATGAATGGGAGGACCTGCCTGGTCTCTGGGATCATCCTGTTTTGTTTGAAACTTTTCATTCTTTTCACACACATAGGAGAGAAGAATTATTGTAGTGGGGTGTTACCGTGCGCCATTTAAGTTCTATTGCGCCTACGTAGAGCGTTATAATGCCCCATCACCCAGCTTCATGTTGTCTGTATCTGGCCTTTTTTAACTTCTATATTTGGCTTTCTAATTTCCCTTTTTTTTCCTCCTGAAATAATTTAAAGCTCATCTCCAAAATTCAGCTATGGTAAACAAGTGTGTTTCTATAACATCTGAGCTATTAATATTCGGGGCCTGGCAAAACTTGCTTTGGGTTCTGTGCTGTGTGCTCTTGGGTGTTTAAGGCCATTCCCAGCCTCCCCCCCAGTAAATGCGAGCACCTCCTAGATGGCGGTGCTGTGTCCTCCTTTGTGACCACCAGAAAGGTCTCTGGACATTGCAGAATGTTGCCTGGGGACACACTTGAGCTGGTTGAGAAGTACTGCTCTAAGCTTGTAACAGATCATTTCTAAAAAAAAATCTTGATGAAGCTACAGTATCATTATTACCATAACAAAATTATCCTTAGGATGTGCTTAATTTTGTGTTCAAATTTCCTTTGCTGTCTCAAGACTTGTTTTACTTACTTAAGGATCCAAACAAGGATCTTTTTGTATAAAACTTTCTTGAAATGTATCAGTTCTACATAATTTCCTCCTCCACCCCCCAAGCCTTTTGTTGAAGCAGTAGAACACATTTTTCTTGTGGAAAATGAGTGGAATTTTCTGAGTTAGGCTGGTGGTATCCTTTCTCTCTCTCCACTTCCTGTAAACTGGTGGCTCAAACAAGATGAGAAACTTGATTAGATCAAATGCTGGGATTTTTTTTTTTTTTAATTACCTTGACTTTGAATCTTAATTTTTGAGCTTCCCTTCACCTGTCATCTGGGAAGAACATGGCCCTTGGGGAGGCTTGGGGAGCACCCAGCGCGGTGCCGGGTACGGGGGAGACCTTCAACACAAGTGACCTCTTCCTTGGCGAGCGTGACGGTGTCCCATGTGACTCTAGCTCCCTCCGGCGCTTTCTCACTCTGCATTCCCCTTTGATCCTGGGGTTCTGCAGGACGTTTGCCAGACGCCCCCAAACCTGCAGTGAGGCCCTCTTCCTACAGTGGAGCTCTGGGTTTTGGGTAGATGCTGGCTGGCTGGTTGCTGTGACTGAGCCAGTTTGTCCTTGGAGGCTGAAAGGCCACCTTGCCTTCACAACCTCTTTCTCCTCCCGCAGATCTTCGTGGAGTTCACCTCTGTTTTCGACTGCCAGAAAGCCATGCAGGGCCTGACGGGTCGCAAGTTCGCCAACAGAGTGGTTGTCACAAAATACTGTGACCCCGACTCTTACCACCGTCGGGACTTCTGGTAGAGGGGGAGGGGGAGGGTGGGGGCAGGGCTGGCTGGGGGCTGCTCCCCCTCCCACCCCCCCTCTTTTCCCCCTCTGAAGAAGATGGGCAGAGGAGTGACAGCCGAATGACAGCCGGCAGCAACTGGAATGGCAGCAATTAGGGTGGGGTGGGGTGGGGGTTGGGGAGGGGAGGGGAATGGGGAAGTGCGCGCACAGGCCCACACAGACACATGCACCCAGACACAGAGGGAAGGGGTGGGGACGGGGAGGGGGTGCACAGCCGGGCGGGGTAGGACCCCCATAGCCCCTCCCCAAAACAGCCTCTCCTCCCTTTTACCCTCTTTCTCCCCTTCCCCACCGTAGAAACATAGTGTGTTTATATTTTATGGCCAAACTATTTTGAATTTTGTTGTCCTACCCCTGGTGCCCCGCCTTCTCCCTTTCCAGGACCACAGCTCCCGCCCTCTTGGCCTCCGGTCCTCTCCCTGGTGCCCGCCCTCCCCCCGGTTTCTTACGTAGTTGATTCTCTCCTCCTCAGTCTTCCCCCACCTGCGCCCCAGCCCCGTGGCCCTGTCCTCCTCTCTGTGGCAGTTTCATATTTGCTAAGACAAATTTGCTCATTAAACATTTTGTTGTATTTTACTTTATGGAGCTGCTCTGTGTCTGGTGTGTATACCCCGCGCCCCCACCCCGGTCCTTAGTCCTAGGCTTCGGCCCTGCGCCCGGCTGTCCCTGCCCTCCGGGCCCGGCGCCCTTGGCACGCCCTGCGGGGCACACCCCGCCTGCGTGGCCTGCTGCCCGGGGCGGGCGGGGCTCTGGAGGCCCAGGCTCCTGACGGGCCTCTGCGTGTGCGGCCGCGGGGCAGGTGGAGGGGTCGCCTAGAGCGCCGCGGGGTGCTCGGGGTGCGGCCCCTTACTCGCCTCCCCCACCTCCTTCGCCCGAGCTTGCCGGCCTGGCCCCTCTGAGGCCTCCACTCCTACAAGGGCGTCCCCGCGGCTAAGCGGCGGCCCCTGAGCGCGGCGCCCGCGCGCCGGAAGTGACGCAGCAGGCCGGGCTGGGCCGCGGAAGCGGCGACTGCGCAGGCTCTCTGAGGGCGGGGTTGCCGGGGCCAAGTGCGGCGCGGAGGGCGGGGCGTGCCGCCACTTCCGCTTCCGGTCCGTCGCCTCCTTCGGTTGCTTCCCGTCCCGTCCGCTCGGCGGCTCCCCTCCCCCGCCCGGCTCTCTGCGCCCCTCCCGGGCGCCGGGGCGCCGGGGCCGTCGGCGTGCGGCCCTCCGTGCGTCCGTGCGTGCGCCCGAGTGTGCCTCCGCGTCCGCCGCCCGCGGCCAGGAGTGCGCCCCGCGACTCCGAGGCCGAGCGGGGCAGGGGGCTGCCCGCCATGACCCCCCGGAGCCCGGCGTGAGGGGCCGAGGTGAGCGCGGGCCGGGGTGCAGCGGGCCGCAGGTTCTCGGGCGTCCGTCGCGAGCGGTCCCCGGCCCATCGTCGCGGCCTTTGTGTGTCGGCACCCGCGTTTTCCTGCCCCGCGGTGTCTGTATTGGTCCGTCTCCCGCCGACCTCCGCCTGGGCCTCGGCGCTGCCCGTGTCCGCGTCCGCTGTGGCGCTTCCACCGGGCGCCGGTCCCCGTGTGTCGGCCTCTGTCAGTGTCGGGTGTGCGGTGCTCAGGATTGGTGGTTGTGCCGCTCGCGCTCGTTCTCTCTCTGTGTGTGTCTCCCCCCCGCCTCCTTTCTGTCTCGGTTTCCGTGTGTGCAGTTCCCGGTGACCCTAGTCACCGTCTCTGTTCATCTTCCCCCCGTTTACCCATTCATCGTCCTCGCTCACATCCTAACCCCGAGGTCCCTCTGCGCTCGTCCGCTGCTTGGTCTGGAGTCTGCCCCTCCCTCAGGTCCTGGAGTCTCCGGGGTGGGGGTGGGGGACGGCGAGGGGTGGGGAGGTCGAGAGCCCCTCTGTGGAATCAGTGGCCCACTGCTTGGTCAGTCTGTAGTGGTTATTGTCAGGTGACTTCTTTCATTTCCAAACCTCGACTTCCTAGTGTTTAGAGTCGTTCACGGTTCCTGCAGCCTAGGGTCGCTGTGCAAGTTCAGGGAGGTGCTAGTGGTAAAGCAGCTCGCCCCGCCCCGCCATCAACTGCGGGGACCTCAGGATTCAGCTCTTACAAGGTTTAAGCTCCACACAGCCCATGTTGGACGTCAGTCATCTGAATACCCTTCGGAGGGCTTTGCGCTGTCCTTCTACCTCTTCTCGATCTGACACTTCTCCTTGGGAGTCTGTTTGTGTTGAAAAACTTGCTCTCTTCCTAAGCAGTATCGGTGAGGTTTCGCTGTTTTTTCTAACACAGTTTAGCGTAATTACCCAGCGTTAAAGTAGTGCGTCTTCTGATACCAGCCTTTTGGAAATGTCCTTTCGCTCTGATAGTGGCAGGCGACGTTTTTGAGCTCCTACTATCTGCGGGGCAGGGTGCCAAGCACTCTGTGTCCCAGTCTTATTTAATCAGTGAGCCTGCCAGGTAGGAATTCTTTCCTTCCTTTCAGAGTTGAGCAAACTGAGTCCCAAGGAGGTTGCTCTGCTGGTAGCTCGTGGCCAGGATTTGGGCCCAATTCTCTTGTTTTTTGAATCCTGTCTTAATTTTTTATCCCCTTAATTTGTAGTGCCGGGTTGCGCTCTCTTTCTTTTCCTTCCAGGGGCTCAGTCCTTTCTCAGTGTTGTCCGCCTCACTGCCTCTGGTTGTGAGTCTGTCTCTGGGTAGTTCCTCTGCCTATGTCTCTTTCTCTTCTTGTCTGTCTCGTTCCCCTCCCTCTGTCTCCTCTGTGCTGGTCACATCGGCGCTTTGCCCTGGTGTGTCCGGCTGGCCTGCTGGGCCCCTGACCATGCCATCTGCCTCCCTGTGCCTTGCTCTCCAGCAGGAATTCAAAGCTGGGCCCAGCCCAGCCATCCCAGGACTTAGGTACGTGGTGGGATGGCCAGCTGGAGCGGATGTGGACCGAGGCGCTCAGAGTCTGCTCTGGAGCCTGGGCAGAGGAGGCACTCTTCCTGTGCCTCGGTTTCCTCCCCCAGTGAGGTGCCACGAGTCGGGTTGGGAGAATTAATTGAGTCACTGTGTGTAAAGTATGGAGAAGAGTGCCTGGCACGGGGTAAGGGTAGTGTCCCTGCTTGCTGTGATCGTCACCTTCTGTCTGGTTCCCGCCTTCTGTTTACTCCCGTCACCTTGCTCTCAGCTCAGGTTAGTTTAAAAGTGTAAGTTTTGGGGTCCAGGGAGCCAGAGGTTGAGTCTGTGCTGCTGCGCTTAGTGTCTGACCTTGGCTGACTGGCTTGGCCTCCAGAGGCCCCACCGGTGGTGTTGAGATAATGGGCATGATGGTCAGTGAGCACCTGGCATGTGGCTCGGACACAGTGGGTGGCCGGGCTTGTCCTTATCTCTCCCTCCCCGGAGCCTCCCGCACCCCCACCCTTGGGAGCCTCGTCACCTGGCGCCCCCTGCCTCTCGCTCCGTTCCCGTTATTGGTCTCCTCCCTTTGTGTCCTCGTTTCTGCTGCAGATTCTGCCCCTTCCACTCCTGCCATCCCTCCTTCCCTTCCTGCCAGCTGTTTATTGAATGGCTCTTCTGGGGCAGCTGTCTCCAGAGACATGGTCTCTGTCCCCCTGGGGCTCTCGGGTTGGCCTTAGCCACAGAATCAGACCCACGGGTATACAGTACCGATGGGGCCCCTGGGGAATAATGACTGTGTTTGGGTGTGTAACATCTGGGAGGCTTGAGCGGAGCCTTTGGGTGACGAGGAGCTGCCTGAGTGGTGAGGAAGAGCAGGGGGACCATCTTGTGACACCCCCCACGTTTATACCGCACTTCCCATGCACCGGGTTCCCAGCTCCCTGGGTTGTGGAATGAAGCCCCACTTTACAGGGGAGAAAACTGAGGTGCGGATGTTCCTGGTCCACCCAGGGCAGCTGGCTCGGAAGTGCCGAGCTGAGGTGCCCCGGCCTGTCATCCACCACTGCACACGCTGCCTCGCGGAGCAGGGGCCCCAAGCAGGAAGGAGCTGGGCATGTTTGAGGAACTGAAAGATGGACCGGGTGACTGAGATAGGGGTTAACAAGGACCAGAGCCATCTACGCTAGGGTTAGGACCTCGTCCTCAGCCTGGGGGCCCAGTGGGGGGTTCGTGCTGGACAGCCCCAGGTCCCCGTTGCGTTTCTGAAGGGCCTTTCCTTCTCAGATGCGGTGACCCACCAGCCCCTGCCGCTGTCTTCTTCCTCGAGTCGCCCCTGTCTCGCCACACCCCGGGGGCCACCACCCTCGCCACCACCCGCCGCCATGTCGACCTCGTCGCTGCGGCGCCAGATGAAGAACATAGTCCACAACTATTCGGAGGCCGAGATCAAGGTCCGAGAAGCCACAAGCAACGACCCTTGGGGCCCGTCCAGCTCCCTCATGTCCGAGATCGCTGACCTCACCTACAACGTCGTCGCCTTCTCCGAGATCATGAGCATGATCTGGAAGCGGCTCAATGACCACGGCAAGAACTGGCGGCATGTCTACAAGGTCAGTGCCCGGGTCTGCAGCCGGGCCCTCACATGCACACGTGCTTGTGGGCAGGTGCGCGGGTGTGGGACTCTAGCCCCCCGGCTCTGGTGGGGGCGTGTCCAAGGACCTGGAGCTCTGAACATTTATGTAAACGTCTCTCTCTCCCGCCCTCCCTTTAGCTTAACAAAGGCAACACACGGGTAGGGGTCTTAAGAGTTTGAGTCCTAGGATTTCAACTTCTTTTTGAAAACATGGTGCACTTGCAAGATTCACCCAGGCAGAAGGCCTCCGCGGGTGCACTGCGTGTGTCCCTCTGTGTGCCCCAAGCCCGGTTCCCTCTCAGGCGGCAGCTGGCCTCTGCTTCTGTTTTCCTCCGGGACGATCTGTGTGTGTGTGTCCCCTGGCGCCAGGGAATCCGGCGTGAGGCGTGAGGGCTGCCGCCGCAGCACTGGATATAGGGCGTGTGCGATTACCGGGGCTCAGGACCAGGTGGAAAACAGTGGGTTTCATCAAGTGTAAATCGTAGCCCAGTTTTACAAAGGGAGCTGAGGCTGTATCTTTTTTTTTTTTTAATATTTTATTTATTTTTTTGAGAGAGAAAGAGAGAGACAGCATGAGCAGGGGAGGGTCAGAGAGAGGGAGACACAGAATCCGAAGCAGCTCCAGGGTCTGAACTAGCTGTCAGCACAGAGCCTGATGTGGGGCTCGAACCCACGAACCGTGAGATCATGACCTGAGCTGAAGTTAGACACTTAACCGACTGAGCCTCCCAGGTGCCCCGCTGAGGCTGTATCTTAGAGATCGTTCCCCTTTAGGACACAGAAGATTCATCACTTTGTTTTCTTTTTTTAACAAGTGCTACGTGGTGACAGATCGTTAAGTGGTCTGATGTTTTGCTTTTATGAATGAGACTGTTGGGAATCCCCTTGTACGTTTGCCACTTTGTAGAACTGGAGTTTCTGGGTTGAGGGCACATGGGTGTTTCACGTAGATGAACATGGACAGAGCGCCCTCCCTGGAAGCAGTCTGTTTACTGGTCCTGGTGACGGACGTGCACATCCTCACCCAGCGAAGGGACTGCAGGCTCTGGTCAAAGGGAATGTGTCTCGGGGCAGTGCCCCTGAGCGTGTTCTCAGCTTACTGGGCTGGGGCCTGGCGTCTTCCCCTGGGCCAGGAAGCGGCAGTGGGCACAGGATGGCGCGGGTGGCCGGCCCCCACTCCCGGCAGTGCGGCTCAGACCAGCCTGCAGGTGCCCTTGCGTGTGAGGGCCCAGCTGCTGGGGTGGGGGCCAGAGAGGGGCTTCAGGCGAGTCCTCTTGTCGCCGTGGCCTGGTGACCATTAGCCGCTGGCCTGCGGTGTCTGTGGCGGTGGCCCAGGCGGGTGAGGCCCCTGGTCTCGTGGACTCCAGCGGGGACCCTGCGCTGACCCCGCTCTCGGGCCCTCAGAGCACAATGCTCCCCTCATTTCTCAGACTTGGATGTGCGGCAGCTCATTCTCAGGCCCACCCGACAACCTGGGTTTTGGGTCAGTTATGGTGGTTTGTCGTGAAGGACTGGGTGGCATTTGTCTAGCTGAGAAGTGAAAGGTAGGGGATGTGGGTGACCCCTTGTGTGAAGGTGAAGGGCGGGGACAGTACCTGGGGGGCCCCTTGAAACTGTGAGGGAAGCTCAGTGGGGCGCGTGGACCGTGTGCAGCTGGAGAAACGCTGCTGTAGGTAGAGAACCGTGAAGTACTTTTCCTGTCCCCACTTTTTAGGTGAGGAAACTGAGGCACAAGGAGGCTCAGGGCCACCCAGGAGGCATGGGGTGGGAGGGGAGCCCCGGGACCCATTCTCTTGACTGGGCTGTGTCACCTTCCTGACCCCAGGAATGCAGGCTGTCCATCTTTATTTTATAAGTGTTTATTTGTTTATTAACATTTACAAGAGAGAGAGAGCGTGAGCAGGGGAGGGTCAGAGAGAGAGGGAGACACAGAATCTGAAGCAACTCCAAGCTCTGAGCTGTCAGCACAGAGCCCGATGTGGGGCTCAAACCCACAAACCTTGTGTTCATGACCTGAGCCGAAGTTGGACGCTCAACCGACTGAGCCCACTTAGGTGCCCCAGTTTTTATTTTGTAAAACCAGAGGTGAACAGACTATGGGCCAGGGGCCCGATCAGCCGGCCACCTGTGTGGCTTGGTGAAGCTCCAGTCGGTGCGGGGCCAGGTGCTCACCTGGGCCTGCGTCCCCACAGCACAGCCTGTGTCCGGAAAGCCTGGGTTGTCTATCACCTGGCCCTTTGAGAAATTGTTTGTGGGTGCTTGTTTTACTTTTTGGTTTTTTACTTGTGAAACTAATGTATTTTTATTTTATTATTTATCTTTTTTTTTTTAATTTTTTTAATGTTTTTATTTATTTCTAGGAGAGAGAGAGACAGCGTGAGCAGGGAGGGTCAGAGAGAGAGGGAGTCACAGACTGAAACAGGCTCCAGGCTCTGAGCTGGCCGAGTCAGCACAAACCCGACGGGGCTCGAGCCACGAACCGTGAGATCATGACCTAAGCGAAAGTTGGACGCTTAACCGACTAAGCCGCCCAGGCGCCCCTATTTTACTATTTATCTTGAGAGAGAGAGAGCATGTACCCAAGAGTGTGTGTGCTTGTGCGCAGGCAGACGAGGACGAAGGGAAGAGAGTGGGGGGGAGAGAAAAATCCCAAGCAGGCTCCCTGCTGTCCGTGCAGAGTCCGACATGGGGCTCGAACCTCCGAACCAGGAGATCAGGACCTGAGGCGAAACCAAGAGTCAGACGCCCAGGCGTCCTATGCCGATCCCTCACTGATACTCTGGTGTCCGGGGGGGTCCAGGAGCAGTCGGTTTCAGAACTCAGCAGGGACTCTGGGTCCGTCCACTTGTGTGCTTTTAAGAACACGTTCACGTTTTCTGTGGCACGCGTCATGAGCGTACGGCCTGGGTAGTGCTCACACGTGCACACACCTGTGTACCCATCTTGATGGAGAGAGAGAGAATGTGCCTGCCTCACTGAGAATGTGCTGGCTCAGCACCCCCCCGCCCCCCCGAAGCATCCTATCCTGCCTTCTCTCTGCCAAGTTTGTTCTAGAACTTTCCGTGGACTGGTGCACAAGATTCTTTGCATCTGCTTACGTGGTTTACGGCCGCACGCAGGAGGTTGGCGTGTGCGGCGGCTCTTACGTGTTCTGTTACCTGCCTAGGTACTGCTCCCATGCCACGGGCACCCTGTGCTTCTCACGTGTGCGTTTCACCCTCAAGGGGCCTTTGGATTGTTCCTGGGTTCATAGGCCGTTTAACTGCCGCTCCCGAGTCTCCAGAGCTCTGCAAATGAGCTTTGGTAATTTATTCGGTGCCAGTCCCACCCTGGACCAAGGGGAGGTGGTTTGTGTGTCGTCCGTGGGTCTCACGTAGCTTGACTGTTGGTGTGGCCTTCTGTTGGGGGACTTCGTTTTATGCGGCGTGTGTGGCCTTTCTGGTCTGAATTCCGGAAAACCGAATCCAGGGCACAGCTGCCCCAGGACTCTGGGAGCCTGCCTTCCACCCTTTCCTTCCTGCCGTGCGGCGTAAACACCTTGAGGGCTGGTTAAAGACTAACCTCTGATGGCTGGAGTAGGCACCCTCACACGCCTTCAGGAAGCTTTGTGAGGCCCAGGTCTGGCTCCCCAGCACGTCGGGGAGACCTCAGAGCCCCCAGCCGTGTTCCCTGGCAAACCGCGGAGCTGTTCAGGGAGCTCAGGCGAACAGAAGGTCCTCCCTGTCGTTCCGCGGTGCTCTGGGTGGTCCTCAGGGGCTCCGTGACGCCCTGGAACCCCCTGAAGCGTCTTCCCTCCCGTTCCGTTTTAACTTGACGGAAGGAGAATTTGTTCTCCTGTCTAGACTGCAGAAGCTGTCACGGGCCGCTTGCTTCTCCCTGTCCTTCCGTTCCTGCCGTCCCGGCGCGCGCGTCCCCTGCGGAGCGCCTCCCTCCTTCCCACCCACCTCGACAAGGGAGTCGCCTCCTTGCCGTCTTCAGAGTCATGACGTTCTACACAGGAAGTGATGACGCGTTCCAGACGGACAGGACGGCAGAGAAAGCAGTCTGGCTGTCCGTGCACTGGGCGCTCTTGAACGTGATCTGACAAGCGTATTTTTGTGGTTTTAGAGAAATAGAGCGGGCTCTGCTCCGCTCGGGGAAACCTGGGAGGGGCCGCAGTGACCGTATCTGCCGTTTCCCCATTTCCAGGTCCTTACTGAGCTGCGTGTAGACCCCGAGCCGTGCCGCTCTCCCTTGTAAAGTGTGCAGTTCTGTGGCGTCAAGCACCCGCTCAGGGTTGGGCGGCCGCCACCACTGCCCAGGTCCAGAGTGTTTTCATCACCTGCACACAGATCCCCTGTCCACCGAGAGTCATCCAGCCCCTGGCAGCCCCGAACCTCTGGTGAACCACTTCCTCTGTGGGTGTGCCTGTCGGGGACGTTCCGTGTAGGACAGTCCCGCCCCACGTGCCCGCCGGTGTCTGTGGGGTCCCTCCGAGTGGCAGCACTGTGTCCTCACTCGCGGCCACGTGGCAGCCCGCCGGGCTGTGCACAGGTCTGTGTGTGCGGCGGACGTGAGGGTTGGTGCTGGAAAGGGGCCCTGGCTGCCGTGTGAGTGACCGGTGTGCACCCCGCCCCGAAGGCCATGACGCTCATGGAGTACCTCATCAAGACCGGCTCGGAGCGCGTGTCCCAGCAGTGCAAGGAGAACATGTACGCCGTGCAGACGCTCAAGGACTTCCAGTATGTGGACCGTGACGGCAAGGACCAGGGCGTGAATGTGCGTGAGAAGGCTAAGCAGCTGGTGGCCCTGCTCCGTGACGAGGACCGGCTGCGGGAGGAGCGTGCCCACGCGCTCAAGACCAAGGAGAAGCTGGCGCAGACCGCCACGGGTGAGGCCTGCCTCGGGAGGCCTCCGTGCCTCTGCGCCCCCGCCGCTCCCTCCCAGCCCCCCGGCGCCCCGAAGCGTCCTGTCCTTGCCGGGCACCCTCTGCCCAGCTGCTGAGCCCTCTCACTCCCCTCCTTCCTGGCCGGGTGGCCTGGGGTTCCAGATTTGGGCTCTCCCGAGTCCTTTCTCTGTCCATCAGAGGGGTGACGGGCCGCGGACATCCACGGCCCTAGAGTGGATGGGACCCTAGAGCTGACAGGTACTCTGTTCACCTGCAATTACCAAGAGCCGCCGCAGGGCCCAGGTGTGCGCCTGCCCTTGGCCTGGGCCTTGCCAGAGAGCGGTCAGTGCTGAAGACACAAGAGAGGTGACTTGGAAGGGCGTTGCCCAAGGTCTGAGGTCAGGGACGGCTGGCGCTCGGGGGGGGCATGCTGGGACCAGCAGGTGGGTGCTTCCCCTTGCTCGGTGTTAGGCCCCTGCACCGTGTGTCCCTCCTTCCGGAGAGCCACCCCTTCCTGGTCACGGCTTGTCTCAGCTACACCCACGATAGGGGGGCGGGGGGGTGAGGATGCTCTTCTTCCCCTGACACCCAGCTGGTCCCAGCCATGCAGTTCCCCACCAACCCTGGACGTGTGGGAGCACCTGGAGGCCTGTGTCCCCCAAGGCTCCGGGCAGGCCCCGGGCGCAAAGTGCGGGAACCAGGGTCCCAGGCTCCGGGGATCCCGCACATCCTCCTCCCGCTGCCCGGCCTTTGTTCCTGGGCCAGCAGGGCCTTCCTTCCTTGACCCCCGCCCCTCATACCCTCATCTCCCCAGAGTGGGCTGGGCTGGACACACCCGGCTCACAGTCTGCCCCCAAAGGAAGCCCCGGCCTGGGCCATGGGGTCCCTTCTCTCTGCCCAGCCGAGTCTCACCGCCTCTCCCCACCACAGCGTCCTCAGCAGCGGCGGGCTCCGGGCCCCCACCCGAGGCGGAGCAGGCGTGGCCGCAGAGCAGCGGAGAGGAGGAGCTGCAGCTGCAGCTGGCCCTGGCCATGAGCAAGGAGGAGGCCGACCAGGTGCCGGGCCGGGCGCCCCGGGGGTTTGACTTCGTTCCCATCCCATCTCATGCCTCAGCCCCCAGCCCCCAGCCCCCAGCC